>BQKZ01001829.1:17797-30416 GCA_036244855.1 Temnopleurus reevesii | reverse complement strand
TATACAAAGGGACCATTAAACCCGCCATACTACGACATTTCCTCTGCGATACATCATTTTTCTCTCGAAAACAACAAATTAGTGTCAGATGATAGGATTTTAATGAGTTAATAATTCAATATGATACTACTTCTACATCTACTGTAGATCTGAACTATAGGGAGATTTGAAGTTACGCTTGAAAACCTAATGGACAATCCTTTTCACCCTTTTTTAAGATTCACTTTTAAAAACAATTTTTTTTTAAACCGATTTAGGATCAAAGTTTGGTTCTAAATCGCGAAATGATATACTACTTCTATACATCTATTGTTGATATGCATTTGGGAACGAAAACCACAAACCAGAAGACTTTATACATCCTTTTTAAAATCATCTCTGTAAAAATAGACATTTTCTTAGCCGATTTAGAATTTAGAAAAAATCGGCACTAAATCACGAATATCACCTACTTTATGTAAAAAAATGTTAAACAAATCTTGAAAACAATTTCCTTTCTGTTTTGATTTATTTTGTAAAACACGTATATTTTTACAGATATGAATGCAAGAATTATAGAAATTTTGCCAAATACTACTTCTACATCTACTGCAGATCTGTGACGAAAAATCAAACAGGCTTTATAGTATACTCATATACAGATTTTTTTAAATGAATAAACACTAAATACTAAACACTAAGCTAATCGTTTGTCAATTCACAAGAGTCATTATTCGCGATGATGATGAATATCGCATTTATAAATATCCAACGGCAAAACTTTCTGTATCTATAAGCCCTGGTCACATAGGACCCCGGAAGCAACACGATTCACACCGACTCTTTGTTAATTCGCAGTTAAGTGCCTATAAGAACAACGAGTCGGGGTGAATCGTGTTGCTTCCGGGGTCCTATGTGACCGGGGCTTTAGATACACTCAAAGGCCATGCCACGGAAACTGCCAATGCGTAGGCCTAAATCATGACGCACGGACAATATTCTGGGATAATTAAATCATTATGTTGATATTTACAAGGGAGTTTAATGGTGTCACTCCAATCTTGAATAGATTATTAGATGAATAGTGATGATTTTATTGGAGAAATGAATATGCGAGAGCAGGATTACAGCAAACGATGAAAGGGGGCGATATGAAGAAGGATGAAGAGTGCATGAAAGATAAACTCAGGCTAGGAGAGATATACAAAAGATTGAACAATGAAGTTTGTGAAGCGTAGGACTTACACAGTTTATTTATCTTTTATAATTATGGCTTGACTCCATGTCAATTTATAAGTGTCGTGTAATGTGCGAAAATCACAGTAGCATATGTAAGCTGGATCTTAGTATAACTATATAACAAAAAATCTTTGGGATTATGTTTCACCTATTTTTTTTTGGCCGGTCACCTAATGAAATCTAATTCTATTGAATTTAATGAATAGATGAATTTGACCGGTCAAAAGGGTGTTATCCTAAAAATGTATATATATAGGTATTTTTTTCTTGGTATGGTAAAGAGGGAAAATGAGGAAAGACAATGATTGAAAAAAAAAAAGAATATAACAGAGCATATAAAAGTATAATCGTGATAAATATTTTGTCGATTTGATGTACCTAAATCTCAAGATGGCCAAACATGAAAGCGATACAACTCAAACTTAATGAAAACCACTTTCCGAATTTCTCCGAGACGAAATATCTCAAGTGGGAGGGAGCGTATGAAAACGGAGAAGATCAAAATATGATAACCATGGCATTTGGATTGAATATTAACCAGGTGTTAATGACATTATCCCGTCGAAATATTTGACGAGTGTTCTAACAAAATAAAGATGAATGCAATCTCATGGAATCTCGATCGCGCGTGGAGGAGGGAGAAAGAGGAGTACTCGGGATGGATTTATAGCTCAGCTAGGCAAACACAAGAAATATGCGATTCATAAACCAGTGCTTGTCTACCAGAAGATGCCATTGATGAAGGTTAAAAGTGTTCTCTCTATCTTCACTCTCCTCTTCACAAACTTTCTTCCCATTAAGCTTGATGAGAGCGCGTCAAAATGGGCGGGTTTTCACGCAGAACAAAGTGGTTGATTTAAAGCCGTTTCATGATATCAAGATGCCAAACTTAGGCTCTTTAAAACGATTCAAGTTTAAGGGATAATATTTGCTTCATTTACTACCAAATTGTGAAACTGGTATCGTTGGAAAGCGAAAATCATTCCTCGTTACAAAAAATTGTAATTAAAAGTATGCCAGTATATGTGTCATGAAGATGTATAATGATATGTAAAAAGTTACCAAATTTGCCGTTTTCAGTAGTGAATTCCCATAAATTTTGAGAATGAACTATATAAGTTTCATTGTGATGTAGATAAATCGATTAATTTTCTTCAATTGCATGACGGAATAATTAGTGTTTAGAATAAGGTTAGCAATTAGTAAAATTTTAAGATTGAGATAAAACAAACACTTAATGGCAAAAATATCGTCATTTTCACTGTTTTTTATCAAAAAGATTTTCTCTCTCCCTCTCCCTCTCGCATGCAATACCATTAGTCTTCAAGAATATTTTTTTATAGGGTTGTTATTCATTGACCCTTGAAGTGAGCTTGGGTGGCCATTTTGGTTCTAATGGAAACCCGCCTAATGTGGCAAGAGTCGTGATCTTACTCTTTCAAGTACGAGCTATTATGTTATCGAGATTCACCCAACATGACAAAACTTCAATCAAACAGAGGGCCAATCTCGTACTTGAGAGAGTATATTTTGAAGTGAATATCAAAGTTTTGATTGTCATGTTTCTTCTAAGATGAGAAGATAATGCAATAAAGGGTTAGGGCTATAACGGATTTTTGAGCGTTTTCATTAATCATTATCAAATAATGCATGTCGCAAATTTTCTTTAAAATCTAGGAAAGTGATAAAACGGAATAGAATCAAATTATCGTTTATCAATCATCATCAGAAGGCTTCTCATTCCGAAATGTATTTTTTTCTAAAATTGGAACAGTTTGTTTGTAAGAAAAAGTTCACTGCTCAGAGGATCTGTTTTCCCCAAGCTATATAAGGAGTATAAGAGTTATATTTGCTTTCACTCCAAATAGTTTTTGGGAAGCGACTCCAAAGTAAAGCTTTGAATTTACTTGAATATACTTGTGATAAATATGCTTTTATTTGAGTAAGGAACATCAACCAAAAAAAAAACGGGATTGTTTTCTGTGTATTCATTTGTTTATTTGCCTTCTTGTAACTTATTGTAACTTAACTTTTTTTAAATTTCACATTCATAATTGATGATGTTGATTGATAAAACAGAAAACCAATTAGATTTGTATCATTTTTTTTCTTATGATTGTACAAAAAAATCATCAAATTGTCCTTTTACCATCTTCTTTTCTTTAGCTCCCCCATCCACCCCTTCTCTCTCTCTCTCTCTCTCTGTCTCGCTCTCTTCCTCCACCATTGTTGTTTTTTCAGAAGGATGGCTTATGATTTAGTCATGTATAGCGATGAAGGAACATTTCATAAGTCGGATTCATTAGCGCGTTTGATGAGAAATCCATTTATCGAATCCCCCTTTCCCTTTCAAGACGCCTAAGTAGTGGTAATTGGGGGAGAAAGATTGAGCGGCCGTACATATAAGTGAGGATGAATTTCACCCAAAAAAAAATGATCCTGAAAAACAACAGAAGAAGGCTGACTCATCCCCGGCTTAATGACATTTTATGATGCTGATGAAATCCCTCTGAAATAAATAGAACATAATGAGAACGAGTAGAGTTGATACTATTATTTTCTCGCTGGATTGTGCGACCACGGGTCCGTGTCGAGACAGGGTGTTTTGTCCCGGTCTTGTCCGGGGTGTAATGAGCGAGGGGAGGAGGTGCAGAGGAAAACAGACATCGGGGGATCAGGTTACGCGAGGCGAGGCCTGGTCTCCCCGCGGTGTCTCCCGCACGCAAGAATGGGGTTTGATGGCGGAGACTGGCTGGAGCAGAACATTAGAGCTAATAGGCGTGGGACAATCATCACAAAGAAGAGAAGATGATTGTGATGGTCACCGTTTGTTGAGAAGAAAATTAGAAGATTCACGGAGAACAGTCGGGATAATTGGCGTGTGACAATGTCCATGATCACAAAGCAAGACGAAACTATAAACAATATCATCCAGCACGTCATCCTACTCCTCCGTGAAAGGAAGAAGCACTTTGGGGAAACTTTTCTAAAAAAAGATTCATAAAACTGTTTGTCATAAGTGTATCTTTTTCAATAAATGAATGAAGGATCCCTCTGGTGAATAAACTCAAGACATTGTCAATATTCTATGCCTCGAGAATATTATTTGTATAAAGAATCTAATACTAGCATAAATAAGGAGCTATGTGAAGAAATTTTGTTATCCCCCCTCCCCTCATAATGATACTGTACCCACTGAATTCAAATATATGATTTAAAGTAATAATGATTTTTATGCTAACACTTTGTAAAAGTATATAAATGAAATGTAGACCAAGATTTTAAAACTTACACTCATAATATTTTTGATATATTTTAAAAAAAACATAAAAGGAGAGTTTTTTTTAATGTGAAAAGATCTCATGTTCGGCAAACGTGTTTGGTTGCGAAACAAGTTTAAAATTCTTCAAGAAGATTTATTCAATGGCCAATATGAGGAGAATATGCAACCAAATCTAATAAAACTGCTCAAATTTAATTCTTATTGATGCATTGCCCTAAAAAGCAAAACGTATATACATATTCACTAGAAAGAAATATATATTTCCTATATTTGTATACATACAAGTATGAAATTCAACGCAAAATCGATACAGATATCCGTCGTGTTGACCGAATACCCGATTAACCTTCTTTCGCCTTCACGTGACCAAGAGGTATCGGATCACCTGACATTTGCTCTCGAGCCATCGTGCCGGATTGTGATGGTCCAGAGTGCCTCAATCAAAATGCACAATCCACACATCAACATGAATACCGTCATGTAGGACCGCGTAAACGAGTAGGAAATCAAAAAGTTTTACAAGAGCTTGGCGAATAAATTCTTTAAGCTCTGGTCACATAGGGCCCCGGAAGCAACACGATTCACCCCGACTCGTTGTTCTGAGGCAGTTAACTGTGAATTAACAAATAGTCGGGGTGAATCGTGTTGCTTCCGGGGTCCTATGTGACTAGGGCATAATAATTTGACTGATTAAAAACGTCAGATACTAGTGGAATGCTTTCCAAGAATAGTTTAAGAGCCGTTTTATGCATATTACTCCAGCACAACAATGTAGAAATTGCTGATATTTCCTAAGAATTTTGCACTACGTCATATGGATAAAGCGGTCTCTTGGGCTATCTAGAATGAACGACGGGGAGGAGCCATTCAGCGGCGCGGTATGACGCTTCTATACGTATGTTCCAAATTCTGTGTCTGGAGCTCGGAAATTGTGATGGTCCCGAGTGTATCAATTCGTCTCCTTCCGAACACTCCTTCATTTCCCGCCCTTTTCCGCTCAACGATACTACAATATTTGAAATCCAAGTCAAGAGTCGTTCGGAAGGATGCCACGAGGATTGAGGTTTCAAAGGTCAGGATCAATTTTGAGGGCATCTTAAATCAGGAATGTCCGAATTTCTACCTGAAGATGGGTTTTATGGGATCGCTGTTCTATTCATCGCATGCAGTCGAACCATAGAAATTGACACATTATCATAATACGTAGTGTAATAGTTCAATAACACCACAAATGCGTTCTGATCACTCTCATAATTTGATTTTAATGCAGATTTTTATTCTTTTACTTTACTTGAAACGTGAAATTTGACGAAATATGCCGAAAACTTTGAAACCTTGATTCTACCTGAAACCAAAATGTTTCTTTGGCTGGAAGCACTACAATCACACTTTGGTGCATTTGTCACTTTCGATCGATACATGCATATGTATTTTAATATGTAACGGTACTTTTCCCACGTTTAATTAAAACAAGTTTGTACCCTCCTTCAAATTTAGTTTAAAAGTCGCAATATCAAACCAAACACTCACGAATGTGAGAAAGCATAATCAAGAAAACATGAAACAATAATAAACGATCACATAGTTAAAGCCTCAGTCACATAGGACCCCGGAAGCATCACGATTCACCCCGACTCGTTGTTCTGAGTCAGTCAACTGTGAATTAACAAAGAGTCGGGGTGAATCGTGTTGCTTCCGGGGTCCTATGTGACCGGGGCTTTAGCTCTTGACTGTTTAAGGATTCATCCACCTTCAAAATGCCCCCACACCCACACACAAACACGCGCGCGTGCACCCAACCGACGCACTCAATTTTATCACCCATTACTTTTTACTTTTTACCGCTAATTTGTTGGAAATGCTGTGCAACGCCCTTTGCTTTTCCATTTCATTTTATTGCCCACCATTACAAGTCCAATCAATTTCCATTCATCTCACAGCCACTTTTGTTCAATCAGCAAATCATTTCATTTGAACACAGTTCTTGAATTCTACACGAGCTCTGATATTCATTTAGTCCGACTTGTAAACCCACAAATTTGTTAAATGCCCGATTGGACCATTATCTATTTAGCCAACAAATAGTGTGGTGGTGCTTAATGTACTGCGTCTTATGTTCATATTGTTTTTTGAAACTTTGGACAAAATGGTGGCTTGGTCAAATGCAATGTATTTTGGAGTGTTAATTGTTCCTGAATGATATCATCACTCTATTGTCTTTCCTTAAAATGAAATAAGAGGTTGCATGGAATTTTGCTCTTTGTGTGTATGTGCGGGTGTGTGGAGGGGTGGGTGAGTTTAAAATCCATTTCCCCCCATTTTCTGTAGCCTTGTTCCATCTACTTTAAAAAAAAAAAGGATGGGAAAAATGGAAAAAATTAACCATTGAGCTAATTAGTTGACTTTATAAACTATGAGTGTAAAATGGAGCCGTGAAGATCTGATCTGAAAAATTCAATATGCTTGGAAAAGAAGTGTACAAAAAGTATGCATAATAGTGGTCAAATTTACCGCACAGTTTTATCCTATCAAAATGCATTTAAAAAAAAAACATCCTACACGACTATCATAAAATCACACATGTAATTTTCAGAAATGTAGAACCATGATCTAGCTTGTAAAAGTCAAATCATTCTTGTTTGACCAAGTTCGAAAATATTTTTCTTTTCTTTTTGTAAATTTTAGTTTAACCACGGCCTGAAGTGTGGACTGTTACTGTGCCATCGTCCTATTTCAATCTACACATGCTTTCTGTAGTAGATATGAACGTATTATATGAACTGCACTTTCTTTAATTTTCAAGAAAAGAGACATTTGCAAAACCATAAAATTTCCAGGGGGCGCAACAATTTGGGAGCCTATGAATTGATAGCATTAATCAATCAGTTCAATTGAAGTCTGTATATATCCTTTGCATTAGAGTGTCATTGAGAGATTTTGAAATTCATTACTGAGAGACACAAATTCCAACGTGAACTTTACAAATTGTCACGTTGAATGAATAATACTCTTGGCTCAAATACTTTAACCACCGTTTGCTGGATATTTCATAAACATTATTCATACCTTTCAATTTCAGTGTCCTCTCCATTTCATCTCGGAATTAAAGGATTCCCACGCACACCTGCTTCATACACACCCACAAACTCACACACACTCCAACACGCACACACACACATGCATTGAAAACGATGCCTAATAACACATGTCACACTCTGATCCCCAACACTCAGTACCCATTACGGACATGTGTAGGATGTTACACCCCCTGGCTACGCTGTCAACTGCAGACGACACTTGGGACGTGTTTATAGGGCGTGGGGGTATCGGTATACGCAATTAACGAGGGCATATTCGATCATTTGGCGGGAAAAGGAGCAAGATTGATGGTGAGGCAGAAATCACAGTTGCGTGTCGTGAGCGTGACGGGGAGCGGACGGAGGGTGCTTTAGTGAGGAGCGAGGTGAGGAGGGAAAGGGGTGGTTGAGAATTTGAGAGAGATGGGAAAGATAGAAATAGGGAGAGATGGGGAGAGGGGAGAAATGCTATAACTTCTCTGTTTTGCGATGTGAAAAGACAAAGTGACAAGCGCTGAATCAATGTGGTAATAAATATAAGAATCGAGACATTCTAAGACATCGCGATTAGGCAGGAATGTAAGAGAACGTCAACAAAAAGAAGAGCTGGAGATAAAGAAGCGAGATTGCGATGAAGTCAAGATAAACAACCTTAACGACTTGAGCCATTTTAGAAATAAATATGTCCCTTTTATTGGGAAGAGATTGGGAATTTTAGAATTGAGGCATTTCCAGCACATTATGTGTACATGGTAATAGTAATATAAACCCGATTAACACCCTTACGTCCATGGTTTACCGGAGAATGCACTGAATAACAATTGAAATATGGAAGAAAGGAATTAAATAAAGTTGTGCTGTATTCAAACAGATACTTCTGTAACCATATTAATGGCAGATCCTTTAATACAGTCACGCCATATTTTGTGGTCTTGTAAAGCCCCGGTCACATAGGATCCCGGAAGCAACACGATTCACGCCGACTCGTTGTTCGGAGGCAGTTAACTGTGAACTAACAAAGAGTCGGGGTGTATCGTGTTGCTTCCGGGGTCCTATTTGACCGGGGCATAAGATCATCCCTGAACAGATGCGTCACAAGAGATTCTAACCTAGCTCTGGTGTATTCCTAATATGTTAATATCTTCTTTAGATATACAATTTCCCCCAAAATAATGCATTTACCTCCTTTATTTTGAAAAAAGGGGAGTTTATTGAAGGTTGATTGCAAACAGAGTCGTTATGTGTTGGAAGGCGTCTTTATGAAAGATGAATCACTCGCTCTGATGAGAAAACAGGTGTGTGCTGTCTGTCCATCCATTTGTGACTGGAGTGATGCTTTGATGGGGGTAATGGGAGATGATGATGGTAGTAACGGGAGATGATGGTCTGGGGTGATGGGGTAGGAGGGGGTAACGGAGGAGGATGAGAGGAAGTAGAAGGACGTAAAGTGTTTGGGAGGGGGATCGGAGAGAGGGAGAGGGAGGGAGAGAGAGAAAGGGAGAAGGTGAGAGAGAGAGTTTGTGTGTATGCATGTAATATGTGTGCATGTGTGTGTATGCATGTAGTCTGTCTGCATGTGTGTGTGTGTGTATGTGTGTGAGAAAGAGAAGGGTTCCCAGGTAAGGAGAGTGTTGGACAAGAGTGAGTAACATGATGGATGTGGAACGATTTTGTGGCAATGCAGGACAATGATGTGTGTGTGTGTGTGTGTGTGTGTGTGTGTGTAATTATGTGTGCGTATACCAAAGGCATCAATATAAATGGAAATAGGGAAAGAAAAATTGAAAAAGAGGAAAAAAGAGATTGCATACGTATGTGTGTATGTGTATATATGTGTCTTTGTGTGTGTGTGTGTGTGTGTGTGTGTGTGTGTGTGTGTGTGTGTGTGTGTTTGGAGTAACCTATTTCACCAATAAAGTATTTAAAGCACAATGTATAAAGAACACTTAAAAAGGCAAATGAACAAAGACAGGCAGAATACGGGATAGAAAGACTAAATTAGAGAGAGAGAACGAGAAAGAAGGAACAATAATTCCACCCCAACTGAACTTGGAAGATTAAAAACATTAGAGCCTTCAAATCCTGCCAATTCATCTTTGTTTTGACATCTGCTATAATGATGATGGTTGTATCAGGTATGAGTGATCATTCTTAGGTCTAGGTCTCATTCTCATCCATTCATAACTATCATACTCATCATGGAGGCATTTTAATGAAATTAGCAAGTAGTAAGTTGAATATAGAATACTATAAAAGAACGATGGGAAGACAAATTTGAAGCGAAAGAGAAAGAAAGAGAGAGAGAGAGAGAGTGAGAGAGAAAGAGAGAGAGAGAGAGAGAGAGAGAGGCAGAAATATAATGACTGTAAGTGTGTGTGTGTGTATGTTTGTGCAATAATTTATCTAATCAAAATAGCATTTCTATTGCAATTCGTCTAGGAAATAATAGGAAGCAACAAAGACCCTAATGATGAAGAGAGGGAGGGAGAGAGAGAGAGAGAGAGCGAGAAAGAGAGAGAGAGAAATGAAGGGATATAACGAAAAAAAAATAAACAAAAATATTATGATAGGCTCCAGATCCAGCCTTTCCATCATTGTTTTGACATCTGCTAGAATGATGATGGTTGTATCAGATATGACTGATCATTCTTAGGTCTAGGTCTCATTTTGACCCATTCATAACTATCATGGAGGCATCTTAATGAAATTAACAAGTAGTAAGTCGTATATGGAATATTATAGAAGAAAGACGGAAAGAAAGAAAAAAGAAAGAAAGAGAGAGAGAGAGAGAGAGTTGGTTGAGGGATATAGAAAGAAATAGAGAAAAATGATAATAGACCCCAACCTTTCCATCATTGTTTTGACATCTGCTAGAATGATGATGGTTGTATCAGGTATGAGTGATCATTCATTGGTCTATCATTTTCATCCATTCATAACTATCATGAAGGCATTTGGAAGGGTATTCGTCAATGTCATTCCAGTAATGAATATACCAGTATTAATCATGACCGAATGGTCATAAAGTATTTGAGATCATAATGATCTTTATAGTAATTTCTCAAGTTGAGTGTTGAATATAATGTTCTGGTTTGTAATTTTATTGGTTGGTTGGTTGGTTGACTTTATTTATTCACGGAAAAAACAAAATATTACAAAATTGTGCCCGCATTCAGCTACAAGCTGTTTTTCAGCGAGGCCGTGATAGAAAACAATTACAGAGTGAAAAAGAAATATTACTTGAAGTGATGAATACATTTCAATTCAATTCAATAATATCAGTCTTCATCGTACGGCGGTGGTATTTTTCTTCTAAAGAATAGAAAACAATATAGAGGTTCGTTAATGATTTGTTGGATTACACTACAGATGTTCTTTGATATTATACCCGAATACAAATTAAGCCTATACCCCCCAAAACACCACACCTTAACTCAGTTCCAGTTTCATAAAAACTAATGGAATGATGGGCATTTATTCAATTCATATTAAAGGGGCACAGTAAATATCGTAACCTCGTTTCAAAATCATATAACGAATCTTAAGTAAATAAAGATTTGGGATAGCAAATCTCCGGAATAACTAACCATATTTACAACTTGAATTTTTTTTTCTACAGTGTATGAGCAAAAACAAAATTTAGTGTGTCGTGGGACAATAGATCCATACGTCAATTGTATTGAATTGTGCGGACGTTACAATTGCAAGCCGGTATGGATTTCGATAGCACTACGAAGGAATATTTATTTGGCGTTAAATTTACTTATGTAGAAATATTTTCATCATGTTGGTATGTCTATGATTAATTCACAACAATCTATACTTGATATAGTATCAGCTTGACTTAAATTAGCAGCATAACCTTTGTAACCAGTCGCTTTGAAATTATTTGATACAAAACTAGACCGGACGACAGAAAATACAAATCCCATAGGATATTGTTGTCATTTAAGAAGAAGAAAAGGAAAGCTAGTGGCGGAATCTGATGATCGAACGATCTAGATTCCAAGAGAAAAGGCGATGTGATGGCCTGATCTAAAAATGCCTCTAAATCTAACACGAAACATTATATCGCAGAACAACCCTCATCTTTTCGGAAAATTTACCCGCGAACATGCCTTCATGATCCGCCAAAGCCGAGTCTTGTTTCTGACCTTAAAGGCCCGGGCACACCAAACACGGCACGGTATCACGGCACGGTATTTACGCGGTATCTTCGTTGTAATTGGTCTGTTCGCTCCTCCGCGCATAGTATGGTCAACAATTGACCAATCACAGGGGAGACATCGCGTAAATACCGTGTCGTGGTGCCGTGCTGTGTTTGGTGTGCCCTGGCCTTTACCGTAACAGCAGAAGTTGTGCAATTCACTCGGGCCTGCTTAGGTTTCCCTGAAAGCTGTTTGCTGTGATTTATAGACGGGACACACAACTCTTCCTTCCTACCCGTATCCACATATCAAGTTAGATAAATTTCATATCAATTTTCCGCGCCAAAAGCGCACTCGATACATCTTGATCTAATCAATATGCGCTTCTTCTTCTTTTATTATTTTCCGTTTGGCCGGGGGTGAAGAGGAAAGAGAGCGCGTGGGTATTGTGTTGTAATGCTTTCAATCACTGTTCAATGCTATGAACAAAACGAGTGTTGTAGGATAATTTGCAAAAGGTTAGGAATGAGAAAAGGGGGTAAAAAGGACAACTATTAGGTGTTTTTAATCTCCACACTTTACTGGGAGACTTGGATTAAAAGCCTGCAATTCCATTTTACGTTATTCATATTATATGGAATTTTATTCAACAATACAATTTTTGACAAAAGTTGTCTAATTCCTGCTTTCTTATGATTGTCTATTACGTGTTGTGAATTAAGTAGACATTCAAACATTCTTTATTATAATTGATTATATATACATTCGGTCTCATATGCATTCAAATTGAGTGGTCGTAATAAATTTTCAACATAAAATATTTAAAATTGTTCCCACGATATTTGTAGTGATGTCGACTTATTGATGGGTTTCATACGAGGAAAAAGGTGCAC
>BQKZ01001829.1:0-13200 GCA_036244855.1 Temnopleurus reevesii | reverse complement strand
ATCATCCCCTTCCTCACGTATCTCTCTTCCTTGGCATTGATGCATTCCACTGCCTTGGAGTGCATCTTCCAAATGATTTCCTATTACATCCGCATCTTTACTCTCCTCCATCTCTCCTCCCTATTACATGTCTTCAAAGTGGAGATTGATTATGTAGCAGTAGACAGAACACGATGGATACATCACTTCCTTTTCATTAATTAGTTTTTCAATACTCCATCAATGCTCTCCCCCCAAAATACTTTCGGATGCAAACCTGGCCAGAATGAAGACTCATCTCCCGTTTCCTCATCTCTTGATATCCTCTTTATACGACACGTACTCGTGATCATTCTCCAGTCACTTCTTTTCTAAGCTGACTGAAGACCCTTCCGAGGAGAATATAAATCGACTTCTTTTATTTTAATACTGCTGGAATTTTTCAAAAGGTACTCCGCTACGTCTAATTAAACTCGTATTCGGACTATTTCGGAGGTTGTTCTAGTCGTTTTTTTCTTTTAAACCGTCTCTAAAATGATTAACCTTTTGAGCATTAGACTTAGTGTGAAATGCACCCAATGCGAATATTGGACCAAAATAAAAGTAAATAAATAAAAGTACTAAAAATGTTTGAGATACAGTTAGATACCCGACATAGACTAAGATTTATTTTTGCATCATTTTTTTTTTGATATTTCAATTTTTTCTAATATTTTGCATCCTTGTATCTTTTGCTTGAATTATTTCTTTCTTTTTAAATTCGTCCTTAATACACAAACATCTTTAGTAGCTGTTTCTAGACTAAAAGTGCAAAAAAAATTCTGATCTGTTATCGCATCATTGATTTAAAATGTCGCATCACGAAAGAGCTATTTGACACTTGAAGCTCAACTCGGCAAGATCGATGGGCAGTAAATCTATCGTTATGTGAATAGCAATTGATTGATTTTTATAAACGCATTGAAATCGACATTACTTGACACAATGGCGATGTGTAACCCGAATACTAAAACGCGGTAAAATGAACAGAGATAAATTTTTGCTATAGGGTATTTGTTTGAAGTCACCTGACGCTGACACAATTTTTGTCTAAATGCTGTATTTGTATCGATCAATAATAAGTTAGAATCGATTATAGTTGCTAGTATTTCCTGTTCAGGATGTTTCCTGGAGCAACATCCGAAAACAATTAGGCCTACACAAAAAGAAGTTCATGGGATCAATATCAATTTTTAACACTCTTGATACAATGATATAAACCCTTTGAAATCGCTTTTCAAAGCCCTGTACACTCTTAAAATAAAATAGCCAACCAGAGAGTCTGTTGCACCCAGCTTACCAATGTTGCGTTGTCAGATTTGGATGAATATATCATATTAGATTCATTAATTTTTTTTAGTCATAATTATTTGAAACAATATTATGACTGATAGCTACAAAATATGGGACCTGTAACATATAGATATACTCTTGATTTTGCAATTTATCATGTCTCTTTGATACACATTTTGTAATAGACATATACGCTTAATATTCATCATATTTTCAACGCATTTTTCATGTTACAGGTCCCTGACGAGGTAAAAAGAGAATTAAATGTATGGAAATGACCCCCATTCCTATTTTAGAATGTCCCTTTGAAGCCTTCATTTTTACAAAAAAAATCAAAATCTGAAAATTATTGCGTGATTCAAAGTTCCTTTGATGATTTTACTGGTAGTTATGAATCTCATTTGAATTGTGGGATATAAGGATACGTTCAACGCTTTTGTATACTTTCCTGGAAATAAATCTTACTGGTCCAGGAATGGTTGCTTCTCTCATTTTCAATTAAAATATGGAGGATAAAGCCTGCTAACTATGAAATGCGGTCTAAATTTGTTTAATTTCTTTCTTATTTTCTTAAAATCTACGATCAATTTCGATAAAAATTATCAGATCTGGAAGGAGAACGCATCCAAAAATTCATCCTTATGACAAAGCAAAGTGTTAGATTGCTGACAATAGTAAAAAGTTAAATTCTTTCTCCTAATTTCGCTTCTCAGAGCCCTTTCCCAGCACCCATCATCTGTTCGCTGAAATTTCGGGACATAAAATCTTGGGCCGAGTATAAAATTTTATGGTACGCGAAACAAAAAAAGAATATGGCAAAATGGGAGCGTGGGAGAGCAAGATAGCCCGTGTGCGGTGATACGGTAGCGACGGTCGGCCAGGGAGGCGGTCGGCAGGATGGTGGCGATGGGCTTGGCTAAACCGCGGCCCAGGACGCGTGCCGATGGTCTTTTGTCTCATGAATACCACCGTAGCCATCCAAACTCCTCGTATAATTTTCTGCCAACATAACACCAGCTGTCATGAGTGGGACTATTGACTTTGTGAAACCTCTTTTGTTTGCGATGGCGAGTGAGTTAAGCTCGGCCAATAAGTTATGATGGAAATCATAACCAGTTCAATGTGAACTTCCATGTATTAATCATACACGATATAGGATTCCAAATAGGCCTTTATAATTTAAAGGCTATAAAATGTTAACATTGACACTAAAAGTTAGGACTTCAACAAAAATAACCGACTCCAATAATCATGCACTTCATAATATAGAGTACTTGGAACCATGTGATAATAAGTAAAATTCGGATTGAAGAGCATTAATACCTGGATATGATAGATTGAATTCCATTGAATTATTTTTAGAGCACAACATTTAGGCTTTCAATTCTAGGAATTTCATTGCTTTCATTAATTACAATTCCAAAATAGTATTTAGGTAAGGATGAGCATAAGTCGGTAGAGGGGCCATAAGGCGCAGCCCGACCCTCTTTAAATTCAGTTATTATTGAGCCCCTCTAATTCTTTAATGGTGCTTAAGGAAATCAAATGATTGAGCCCCCACCCCACCCCCCCCCTCCCCCAAAAAAAATATGTGGAATAAGTCACCGTATTTACGTATGATAATGCGATTGTAATGTTCACACATCATTTCTAATATCATATCAACAATTTGAATAAAAGGCTATAAAGTTGCTAATTATTCTGAAAATATGATCATACTCTGTTTCTATCTTACGTTATGCAAATTTTGTATTAAATATTCTGTAAGGTGATTGGCGTACATGAACCATAAGGAAGTCTAACAATGAATATGGGACAAAGCACATAGAGAAATGGAACAAAGATAATAGTGTAGATGACCAACGAATAAAAAACAATCGAAGTAAATCAAAATGAAACAAACAAAAAAAATCTGAAAAGGAAATCAACCACTGAGTAGCATCTCTCAAAGTCAGCAATCCTTATCCGTGTGAGACATGAGATGGATGTCTTAAACTTTTATACCCGCATCTTTGCGTATAGTGATGTTCCAGGGGTTGAGCTCAGCTCCTCTCGGATCGCTGAAAACACCTCGCGCGCTCTCAGCACGGCGTCTGCTGAGAGGCACGGACGACATAGCATCAGTTGTAGTCTATGCACCAGCCTTTCTTTTTCGGGCAGTCATACCAACATACTGATCCCACCCTGCTCTCAACCTGCATAAACAAAACTATAATTATTACTGTCTTACTCAATTTTCAAATCTGATGTTTGAAGGTTAATTTTCTTAATCGCAGTAATGTGCAATTTCATTGACTATACAAAACATTAATTTACATGTAGCAGTGGTCTCCGATTTTGTTTTGTTATGTTTAGGGTGTTTTTAGTTTTTCCCAGATTTTTTTAGTTTGCTTGGTGTCCCGACATAGACTGTTTCATCTTTAAATGCTACCTAATGTACGTTACCTGCTTTCTTTCTCTTTCTAACCCCATCCGCCTTCTTCTTTTTCTCTCAAAGTATACTAAACTCGGAGTCTGGACGCCCAAGACTACAAGCCCCATGTCGGTTGGACTTGACCCTGAGTGACCTCGTAGCGAGAATCCAACAGTCTGTTCTGTTGAAATATATCACCACCACAGAAAAAAAAATCCCCCAAACCACGCACATCTTCATATTATCTTCCACTTTCCTCCCCTAAATACCTGCGAATCTTCCTTATTTGGAGGAATGTGTCCAGGCACCCCGGCTGCCGACCGACCACTCGCGTACCGTCATAAACATTTATTCAATTTTCAGTTTTATTTGCTGTTCGTATTATTTTATGTGCGTCCTCGTTTCGTGTTTAAGAAGATGAAGATGATGCTGATGGGAGATACTTATCCCGTTTCAATAGGCGTGGGAACGAGCAAGGTGTAAACATGTTGATGTCTTTATCGAAGGAATAATATCCCTTCTTTCCTCTCTTCATTCCTTTTCTGTCCGTATCTCAGTATAAATTTATGACATGTATGATACCGTAGAGTGGATATTATGTTTTTATTTCTATTTTCCCCTTGTTCGTCTTTCACACAAAGCAAATTATTTTGAAGGAATAAATTAGTTTATAAGAAAGTATCAAATATGTATGTACAATCCTTTGTGTGTGTGTGTAGGTTTTTGTGTGTATGCATGTGTGTTTATAATATTCTTATGACATGAATTCTTGAATTCGATCAAACAAGTCGTGGTACAGTCCATCGATTTAATAAGTATAAAACGAATTAAAACCTGAACTCAGCATTTCAGCAAAATCAAAGTAATAAAAATGTAATATTGGTACGAATTAAACAGAGGTGATG
Organism: Temnopleurus reevesii; assembly: GCA_036244855.1. NCBI lineage: Eukaryota > Metazoa > Echinodermata > Echinoidea > Temnopleuroida > Temnopleuridae > Temnopleurus > Temnopleurus reevesii. The sequence continues at coordinate 8,571 of BQKZ01001829.1, read as the reverse complement.
AATAATGAAAATTATGCCTACGTTTTATTATTTTACGATTTGACACTCGAGGATTTTACACTCGAGTGGTGACATGGATGTGTATATAGAGGAAATCTAGATAATTGAAACTGCAAAGCGATTAGTAGATCTATTTCACATTTAATTCAATTTCTTTCATTTCGGAAAAGCATAAATTTGCAATCATCTAAATTAATTTTTGACACGGTTATGTAGGCCAACAATATAAGGTTAATGAAAATGTCGGCTTGTTTGTCATTCCAGCTCCGTTTATATAACAATAGTAATAGATAATAGCATATTACTCCATTTCTATTCATTGACGATTATCAATCTTATATAGGTTTAATGATAAGATTACAGACATTGTCATACGTTGGGATTTTGTTGTTAAAAATCCAATCAACCTGTCTGACATATGTTTTTTGTTTAATCTTTTCAAACTTTATTGATTTTAAAGCTGTTTAACATGACAATACATAATGATCATAACGAAACATAAGCCGATTACGCACAATTAAGATAACAATAATCATAAATCAATCAGTCTAACAATAACATTAACTAAAGGAACGAACCTGATACAGCTTCATATAACAGACAACTGACGGATTTTCCACAGAAATTGATCTACCTTCAAAACACATTTTCAATAGGGGACCACTTTCTATAATGAATGTTTTCTTTTTGTTTTTGCTTAGCGATAACGAATTCAACATGTCTTATATTACAGACAAATACTCCAAGACCACTTAACTGGTGAATTTTTGCATCTCTGGATATAAATGTATCTCTTGAATAAGATAATAATATTAGGTGATTCAATAGTGTTTTATGCGATCTTTTCCAGTCTTTTATGAATCCAAACATGAGTCTTTTCCATGTTAGGTCTTCAAATTTAAGTGACAGCCTCGAGCCAACTATATCAACAAACTCTCTTCTCAAATTTTCAGCTACCTTGCAAGCATAAAAAAGATGAGCTGGCGTTTCAGCAGAATTTTGACAAAATGTGCAATTATCTGTTTCTACTTGCTTCATTTTAAAGAGTCTCTCATAATTAGTCTCTCATTGGTCTCTCATTAGTATACAAAATATTTGATTACATTAAAAAGAAGGAAGTTTCACAGGCACTATCAAGCTATAATGAAAACTGAATAATGTGTACCGCCAGGGGATCCTGCATTTTCTGATTTCATTTGATATTTAGGTCATATTTTGAACTTTAGCACTTTTGGAGCTCGAAGTATTGATTTTGAAGCCTAATATTTTCATGGCATTTTATGTCCATCATTAACCATTTAGGTAGCATTTAGGATCGTTCAGTTGATTTTTTTTAATGAAAACAATCTTATACAATGCCTTTAATGTCAATCATACACTGTATCAACCCGTTGACAACCGAGTACTGTAGTTCCCATAGACTTTGTGCAGAAACTACCCATTTCCAATAGTAGATTAATGAATGATGCTGATTAGTGAAATTTTATCATATAAAATCAGAAATATGTCCAGTTGAAACATATACACCCATATCTGTTTACCATGTTCTTCTATAAAGCATGAAAAGTGAAAAGTGTTAATAACAAAGCCATCTGTGAGATATGGTTATGAAATCATCAACATTCAAACATCCATCGCGATTAACCTAAGATGGGTTGATACCTCGACACATCATCACGTCTTCATTAAATGTATTACGCGTGACAGACGACCAGTCCCACTATTCTGAAGCTCAACACACACCTTTGCGTTTTTAAAAGGAGAGTCTACCCCAAAATAATATTTCTTCCACATGAGCAGAAAAATTAGATGAACAGAACAAAAAAGTTTGAGACAGATTGGACAACTATAATAAGAAAGTTATTAATGTTTATATTTTTAGATAAATTGGCAACTGATGACGTCACAGGTGCACAACTGACCATCTAGTACATTCATATCAATATCATAAAACGTTTTCCCCAAAAATATTATTTCCTCAAAACTTTAACCGTAGGATATCCTTATGATAGATATGTAGATCCATCATTTGCATGTTTACATACAAACTTTGCTACTTCCTGTAAAAATGATGAATTTTGCACCATATTTATAATGAAAACTCTGGTTAGTTGTGCAACCGTGATGTGACCAAATGGGCGACATCTTTGGAAATTTACACTGATTTGCCCATTTTTTCAAATCTTTAAAAATTCATAACTTTGTTATTACTTGTCCGATTTTCTTCAAACTTTTTTTGTTTTACTTACCAATTTTTTCCTGCTTCTGTTAAAAAGATATTATTTTTGGGTAGACTCTTCTTTTAAAATGCGTCGGTCCAGCGTAATTGGAAATTAAAAACGCCCCTTGAACGCACAAGATACGCTGGTCAGACGGTGCATTGACAGCTAAAGGAGCGTACGCCGAGCGTCAGTCCACCGTATAACCGGCCTCTTTGTGTGTTCAGAGAGCGTTTTTAATTTCCAAGTACGCTGGACCGACGCAGGCTAAAAACGCAAAGGTGTGAGTCGGCCTATAGGTACAGGGTGGATCGTATATAACCTCGAACTCGGAAATCAAACCTAAAAATGGTATTGCTGTTACAAGTTCATATAAATGTTTTATTATAAACTAAAATGTTATCAGGTAGTTAACTGGGACATTATTTCAAAGCATTTTGCATAGTTTTTGCAATGATTCCAGATCATTTATTTTGCCATATTCCAACAGTTGTTTTATTCTATTCTTTAAAAGTTAGCACATCTTGTGCTGTGCGAAGTATCAGAATTGAATTTTATTGGTGAGAACCCCCCCCCCCCTTCCAAAAAGGCTTGTTGAATGTTGATAAAGATATTGATAAATGAATAAGGAAATTAATGAACGAAAGAATATAATAAATGAATAGATAAATGAATGAAAATTGATAATAGAAAGGACGCTTTATACACTGAAACATCTTCCGTCTTTTTTTATTCACATTATATACAGATTTGTTTAGGGTCCCCTCTGATTGATATTTCACGGTTGGTTCGTGAATTTCATAAATCGGCCATTCGGGTTGCATTCGACTGGCCCGATGATTGACGAATGGGATGGGATAATCATCGGAAAGATGTGATGAAATGCGGAGGTTTATGTCATGTCTTTATGATACATACCTCTATTATGTAATGATGTATAAATGCGTGGTATAGCAGTAAGTAGTATACCAATCCATGTTGATTCAGGAATTTCATAAATAGGTCATTCGGCTTGCATATTTTGGTCCTGACAATTGACGAATGTGATGGGGTAGTGATCGGAAATATGTGAAGCAATGCCGATATTTTATGTCATGTCTATGGAACATACCTGTATTATGTAATAATGACTTGTATAGCAAGTCCCAGTCACATTGAACCCCGATTCGACACGACTCAACACGATTCTTTGTCATTGTTTATCCAAGTGAGTCTTGGACTAGAGTCGTGTTGAGTTGTGTTGAATCGGGGCTACTGTAATTATGACTTGGGCTTTGATTGGTCGTTATTCGGCTCGAACGTTCGTCTGGCCCGAATATTGACATGATTAGCGAGAGGGATGTGACAATGATCGGAAAGACGTGAAGCAATGCTGAGATTGTTTGTCATGTGGTACATACCTGTATTATGTAGTAATATATACATGCGTGTTATATCATATATCATATATCAATAGTATAGCAATTCATGTTGATAAATGTATTTCACAAATATGCCGTTCGGCTCGAATATTAGGTCCCGACAATTGACGTGTGGAATAATAATCGGGAAGACGTGATGCAATGCTGAGATTTTGAACATATCTTTATTATGAAACTGAATGAAAATGTGAAAATGAGTGGAATAGCAATTACAATTCACGTTGATGAACAAATTTCTTAAGATTCTAGTCACATAGAACCCCCGATTCATCACGAATCAACACGATTCTTTGTCATTGTTTATCCAGCTTAGTCGTGTTGAATCGGGATTTGTAGGTGACTGGGAATCGGCTATTCGGATTGCATGTTTTGTCGGTCGCGACAATTGAGGAGTGGGATGTGATAATAATCGGGAAGATGCGATGCAATAACGATATTTTGTTTTAATGTTTTAATGAGTATGTTACGTAACATTATCTTGAAATTAGTGGTATACGGTAGTTTTGATTGTAGTAGGGTGGGAAGGTGCCAACTTATCACGTTCTTTTGACTGATTTTAATTTTGAAACATTGGTGTCCAGGACACTGAAAGTAACTTGTCTCTCTTCTTCTTCTTCTTAATCAAAGTTGTAGGGTACACTAGTCAATTCTGACTATACGTGCCATATAGGGAAGCTATATATGGTGGAGAGCACACTTTACTTAAAACTTGAAATTCAGGGTATTCCATGTACTCTTCTTCAAAATGTTACTTTAGCCGTTAAATCAGGACTAGTCTAGTTCTGAAACTGCTCCTTTTGAATACAATCTGAGTAGCTATGTATGTGCAGGCATCGTTACCTAAACAGATATTACTATTTTGTCTTTTGTTTGCCATTTTTTCATGTAGTTACTCGGAATTTAACATTATTTCTCATATCCAGGCCAATCTGACTCCGATAGATATATTTGAGAGTGTATTTCCCTAAAATGTAATCATTAGCCAAGCTCTTGAAATCAAGAAAAAAAATCACGAATAAGTGCCAAGGATGTCAGAACTACTAACAGCTTAAAATGCGATTATTCCATTTTACACCCGATTGCCTTTATTCCATCTGAAAAGCATGAAAAGTGCAAATACTCCCTCATCTATTTAATTTTCCTAAAACTACACGCCGCCGGCACCGCAGTTATGATTCCCCCTTCGCCTGGAGTGAAATGTCCTTTAATGAATGTCTTTGTCTCTCTGTCAGTCTGATTGTATGTGTGTCTGCCCCATCACCAGCCCGCTTCACCCCCGGGGGGCGTGGGGGCAGACACCGGTGAGTGACAGCGCAGTCAAAATATGACAATTTAGGGTGAATATCATATCTTGGTCTGCCTTCACCGCCCCTTCACGACGACGGCTTGATACTGGGATGGGTTATGGGGTGTGGATGGGGGCATAGTAGGAGGGTATGTGGAGGAGGGTGATTTTTTTTTTTTTTTTTGGGGGGGGGGGGGTTAAAACTGGAAATATTCTAATTTTCTGACCTTTGTCGTGGCAAATAGTGAGGACTTGTGTTTTCTAGGAGAAGGTCTGGGTTCGAATCCGAGATAAATGTGACCTTAATTTCACTCCCTCATGGAAGTGGTTGTTTATTAATATTATGCTGCATTCAACATATGTGAGGTAAAAAACATTAAAATAAGTGTAAATACGTACAAAATAATGCAAAAAAAATTACAAGGCGAAAGTGGCGGGGTGTTAAATGGCCAGCTAATAATAACTTTGCTTTAGAAAATGAATTTTATCAGTTTTTATCAGTTATATAATTTTTTCAAATGCTGAATTAGAAAAAAATAATTTTATGATTTGTTTAGTGACATAATCTTATTTCTATCATTGTGTTTTATTTCACTGATTTTGATCACTACCATTAATCTCTAAATTAATATTTTCAGAATAATTTTAGCATCACTTATTGATAGTTATCATCAAATGTTTATATCATATTATCGATATTTCGATTAATTGCCACAGGAACATATAGTCCTTCGATTTCCGCGTCTTGAGCAAATTACGAGTAGCTCGGTCCATCTCCTTGGGGTGGCGATCCCATCACCCCCTTCTGACCTCCACCGGGCGCGATGTACTCCCACCGCTGTCCAAGCAGATGATGTGATGAATCATACAATAACAACCCTCATCATCTCAAGAACACCACCCCTTCTCAACATCCTCCCATCATCAATGATCGCACTCCATCCCCCCTCTGCAACACCAATCGATTTAAAGGGGAACTTCACCCATACATTGATGTTCTTTCACTGGTTGGAGAAGAATATAATGATCAAACTGAAAATTTGAACAAAATCGTACAATCCAGTTGTGAATTCTCAAAGTTTTGATTTAAACCTCTCATGGGCTCTTTAAATTGGCAACATACATGAACAAAATGGCTGCGAACATGGAGAACTCTCCATATACAAAATTTCATATTTTGTTCCTTTTATAGAAAAATAGATAAGGAATCAACAAGATTTATCCCAATATTCATGCGTAAACCTTATGTCCATGACATAATTGAAGAGATAAATAAATTTTTGTCTACCTTTCTAGAAAATGAAGAAAATGTGAAATTTTGTGTACAAAGTGAATGGAGTGTTCTCCATGTTGGCAGCAATTTTGTGCATGTAGGTTGCCAATTTAAGGAGGCCATGAGTGGTAGAAATCAAAACTTTGAAAATTCATAACTTTTGAACGCATTGTCGGATTTTGCTCAAATCTTCAAAGTTGATCATTGTATTTTTCTCCACCCACTGAGAGTACATCAATGTCTGGGTGAAGTTCCCCTTTAAGGAAGTGTTGCTGTGTCGCCGTAAGGGGTTGCATAGCGGTGTCCCCCAGCGCGCCTTTCTTCCCCGTACGCGTATACCCGCAGAATTCATAAACGAGCGGTCAAATTAAAAACGCCTTTTTGAGTAACTAATCGGTGGTCTTTTGTTCTACTTCGCCATACGGCATGTCCCAATGTCGTTACATCACAGACAATTTGGCGACCAAATATTATCCGTGTATCGGCATAAGGGAATTTAATAATGGAGGAAATTATGGGAGGCGAATTCCATGGGTTTGGAGAGTGAGTCTCGCGGAGAAATTCGATTAAATGGTTATCATTTTGACAGATTCCTCCCCTTTCAAACTTTTCATAACGGCATTAAGAGGTTAATCTCTAGAATTTGTCTTTCAAATCTAATTCTCAATTTGTCTGCATTGCTTTGTACTGCACAGACATCCTTCAAGACGTATTGTTTTCCGTATACTTCTAAACGGACATTTATTTTGTGTTAATTGAATGATTTTGTACATTGGCGAGACGGGATCTTAACGTGAGAACAAAGCAGAGACAATTGTAGAATGGAAGAGCCTGTGATTGAATTTCGCCAAGTTTTCCAGACTAAATGTCACTTCATTTAGACAAAATAATCACTTGAATTACTTTATAATGTATCAGACAATGACAATAAATGGAGAAAAAACACTGACAATGAAAAAACGAGTTTCTTTATCATGCGAGCAATTTTTTAAATCGTATTCAAAGAAGTTTACAAAAGGAGACAACTAACTACTAACTAAATTTGGATTTTAAGGCGTTTATCTTTCAATAATGAATACATACGCCTTTTGCATTTGTTTTAATCTATTTCCCGACGTGGCATTTGAAATATTAAAAATGAATTAAAAAAAAAGGTGCAATGCAATTAAAAAAAGTATATAAAAGAGAACTTAACTATGAAATTAAGAATTATATCGGCAATGAGCAAACACTTAACAACCTCCTTATATTCCTTTTTACGATGCCAAATTAAGATATACACCCTATTTCGATTGTTTTGTTTTCGCTAGATGATTGCAACAAGTGGGTGGTGTGGTATCAGGAAGAAAATTAATTTTAAAAATGATATCTGTTTCCTCAATTGTGCTACAAAAACACAAAATTTTGTACTCTGAAAAAAAAAAAGCCTGCAAAATTATAGCCATTATTTACTTTTTCCAAAGTTTGATTACTATTTAACCCAAAATAAATGTATACACTTTATTCAAGGATCCCATTGGAAACAAGCCTCTGGCTTTCATGGGATATCCTTATCATGGTATCATCTTGCATTATGACGAATCAAAGCAAATCAAATCAAATCAAGTACTGGAAACTCAATCAATCAAAGTGGTTTTGAAATTAAAATGATAATGGTATATTTTAAGTAATCGAAACAAAGAAAAAACAAAGAATTTCAATTTTATGAATGACTGTTTTGCGATGTCATATAACAAAAATCTCAACCGGTCATATGGCTCGGATGGTAAGGCGTCAGTCTCGCAATGGAAAGGTTATGGGTTCGAGTCCTAGAGTGAGCTTCTGGTAAATTTCTATGCCCTTTCGACATGTCAGACAACTAATTATATGGGCAGTCACACCTACAGGATGATCCCACCCTGTTTTCAAATTGAATTATCTTAAATTAGAACTATGATCTACAGATTGATATTTTGTTTAATCAATGAATTGTATAACTGAGATTAAGAAATATGAATAATAGTAATAATAATAATGATAATAGATGCAATTTATATAGCGCACGTATCCACACTGCTGAGTGCTGAAGGCGCTTTACATTATTATTACCCTGGCTTTAGCCCGGCAGCCATCCGCGGCGCACTTGGCATTTCAAGGAATAAATATTCCTCCCAGGTACCCATTCACCTCACATGGGTTGAGTGCAGCACAATGTGGATGAATTTCTTGCTGAAGGAAATTGACGCCATGTGTAGGATTCGGACCTACGACCCTCTAGTTGAAAGGCGAGAGTCACGATCACTTCAAACATCAGATTTCAAAAGCAATAAGACAGTGATAAATTTAATTTTCTTGATGCCGTTGAGAGCAGGGTGGGATCCGCCTGCAGATGTG
>BQKZ01001828.1:46575-66671 GCA_036244855.1 Temnopleurus reevesii | reverse complement strand
AATCTAGTTTTATGTAATGTTCTCTCTGTTTTGTATTTTAATTATGTATTTGAATGATAATGTATTTTATATTCATCTTTATTCATTGTATTTTTCATTGTATGTATATTGTACACAGGGCGTGCTTGTAAAGCAGTTTGTATAACTGAATGCACCTACCCTGTTTTTAAAGAAGACTATAATAATAATAATAATAATAATAACATCGGGATATTCATTTGATGATAGCACGCTGGAAAACGTTGGTGTTGAATTTAACACCAACCGGATTCTCCACATATCCACGTCCAGAAAATTGTTGGCATACGATCTGCTTAAAAGTAAATCGATATATTTTAACACCGACTAGTAGGTGCTAAATAAATTTCAAGTTGGTGTTATTTTAACACATTTTTGGCGTGGACATAATACATGTAGATTCTAACTGGTGTTAGATTTAGCACTGGCGTCTTTGCAGTTTATGGAAATTTGGTTGGTATTTAATAAACACGTTGGTTTTCGTAGTGTATCTTTCAAATAATCATGCTCTTAGCTGCAATGGAATTGGATTGAATGTTCCTTTGTAGTTACGTTCGCACAGTTTCATACCTGCCATTTGGATATATTGTCTATTAAAACACATTTTAGGTTACATAAATAAATTAAATGGTGCTAAATGGTCAGTGGGTTTACTACAAAATGGTGTTTCCAAATGCGAGCACCGAGTCATTGTTCAATTAGCACCCTGCATGTTTTTGAGTGAAGAACCATTTGAGCTATTGCATGGTATAGTGTAACTGCTTATAAACTTTTATAGAAAAAAATAATAAATTAACACTTGTACCAGCTACACTGTGACCCAGTGATGTTGATTCAACCCCGTGACACCGAACTGGTATAAAATAGCATCTTTGATGATAACACCAATTCCAAGACTTTAACACCATTTTAGTATATGAAAACTAGTCGGATTCAACACTTTTGTAGTGTAAATGTGGTGCATTAGCAACTGCTAAACCAGCACTTGTAATTTCTCTTTATTTCAATTTCTACCATAAAGCTTGCCCATTCAGCTTCCTGTATTATGTATCCCATTCTTATTCCCCTTCCCCACTCTCTACGTCACTCCACCTTATCCCTTCTCTCTCTGTCTCCCACTCTCTGGCCGCTTCTACCTTTCCCGCTCTCTTTCCATCTGGCATGTCTGGTGGATTTCTGTCTCCACAATTCTAACCTATTATCAACTTGCTTTTAAATCACTTCATATTACATTTTCTCATTCTCTCTTTCTTTCATTTGTCTTTTACCTATGATTTCATCATATATAATTATATATATGAAATTCTATTTGTTTATAAATATCTTATTGATTGGGTGCTAAATGCACGAAATGATCTTCGCTACCCTCTTCTTGGTAAGCCTTATTAACTTCTTTTGCTATCCTCTTAACATTGACGTAAACGTTGATAGGTCTATGCTATGAGAGTGACACAAAAAATAAGACGTCTTAGTGAGAAGAGAATGGCTTAGACCATTTCGTATAATTGGCCCCAGTCTCGAGCTTTCCCTTTATATCTTTGTCCACTTCTTTCAGTCATGCAAATTCCTATCAATCTCTCATTCTCCCTCTCTTTTTTCTCTCTCTCCCCCTCTCTCTGTCCTTCTCTCTCTTTCCCCTCTCTCTCCCGTTCTCCCACTCTCTCCACTCCCGCTCTTTATCTGCTCTCTCTTCACTCTCGCTCTTTCTCTCCTTCTCTCTCTTTCGTTTTCTCTCTGTCAAACACGTGTGCAAGCGCATATATCCGCATGTTCACACAGATCAATGACAACGTTTTTTACACGCAAATTCACACACACTCACACACACACACACATACATACAGACTCACACATTCACACACTCATACATCCTCCACACACATACACATATTCATCCAGACCAACACATCTACAAACTGACATATACCACTCCACAGACTCACATACATACACAAACACAGAACACCCACTTACACACACACATACACGCACACCTAAACAACACGCATATCCACTCCATTCTACACACACATATATGCACATACCCAAACGCATCCATCTCAACAAACACACACACACATCCGCCCCAATCTACACACCCTACACACACATACACACACACACACACATACACACATACACACTCATCCAGCTATTACAAATTCTTTGTGAAAATCGACGTTTTATTTTCTCTCCGAACGATGTTTTTCCCTTGTTGAATAAATTTTAGGACCAGATATTAGAATATTTCACTTTGGTAGGGTTTGAACCAATCATAAGCGAAGAGTAAAATTTCTGTTTTTATTTTGTAAAGCAATCAACAGTCACATAAAACACAACTTCAAAATATATACAAGCTATCATGAATTTTGCTCTCGCGTCATTTCCAGTGCGATTTAAAGAAACGACAAAATAAAATAACACAGACTTCTTCAATAAATTAGTAATTGCAATGAACATTATCTAGACTAAACCAAGGTCATCAACTATTATATAATGATGGACTGTTTCATATTATTTATATATTTATATAACTTTGTCTTACACATCAAAATGGAAAGACATTTAAAGTCTTTCTTGATTTATAAAGATAATTATAGCAGCAGACAAATCATTTGTCTAGCTAAACAGAATGCCTACAAATTATTCAGTTATATATTCGAAATAATTGGACATAAATCAAGACATGCTGCTTTTGCACAGTACAAAGTTACAAAAGAACAATTACAAATTACAAATAATGATACACTTCAAGTACAAAACTACAAACAAATATCTATAAATGTGGACGTAATATGAAAGACGATTTAGATTAAGAAATAATATATACGAATCAATTAAGAATAATAAATAACTGTGTCAGAAATGAATGAACAAAATAAGTAAAAACAGGACAATACAAATGACAAACATGGTACAAATCACAACAAATAGCAGCAATATATAACATTAACACAACATAAACAAATGTATTATCATCAATCAAATTAGAAAAGAAAACAGCATTTCAAAACAGCATTCAACAGCATTTTTTTTCAGACGCCCTTTAAAAAAACGGAGGTTCGAAAATGTTCCTATACATACGCTCGATGTTATTTGTTATCAATGGGACCATTGGTTTTGTATTTATTAATTTTTTAAATTATTATTATCATTTATTTTATATCTATTATTTAATTTATCTCTTTATTTATTTATTTTTTACTTTCACAATCTTCAGCCTTAAAAGGACTCCCTCTGTACTTCTTATAGGGTTAAAAGAATGGATGAAGTGGTTTTCACTTTTGTCTCCATAAGAACACGTCGCCATTCGATTCTGATTTAATTTACAGTTATCTACCTATAAAAATCCTCCACGCTTGATTTATTTAGTTCACAGAAAAAACGTTCTTAGATGATTTACTTGTAAAGTTCTTCATAAAACATATTCCCTATCAACTGTTTTACTCCTCTTCTAGTTGCGTTTTCGGCTTGAGTGAAAATTTGGAGCATCCTTGGTAGTAAGCGCGATCAGTCGGTCGTCGCAGTAAGTCACAGAAACATCGTTTGTTGGTACCTGGTTTGATGCACCCTGTATTGAAGATAGTGGGAAAAACAGAAAAAGAATGAATATTTGTTTTACTTGCGAGATATCATAGAAACACTTAAACGGTTTAGTTCGCAGTTTTGCACAACTACACACCTCTATGGCTAATGCCATATTGCCAGAGCCTGATTTATATCTGAATTAATGCAACGCAAAAACATAAACAAAATTGATATGAAAACTATTGCAATATCAAATTAATTAAAGTAATAACCAAAAAATGTTCCATGTGCAGACACGTACAAGTTGTGCAGAAGGGTGTGTAAGCACATACACTCACACGAACATACGAACGCACATACGTACACACACATACACACATATATGCAGACCAACACCCACCCAAACATACGCACACATTCACACACACTTACACACAAATATAAACACACACGAATACCCCAACCATACCAACAACAGCCACACATACACACACATACACGAATGCACACAAACACACACGCTCATACCTTACATGGATATCACCAAGTACAAAATAATCAGGGAGCCATCCATTGCGCCCGCACAATACCGACCCCTAAATATTTCGTATTTGTGGTGGATACTTATCCGCCTATGCACACACTTACACACACCCACACCCACAAAATTACCGTACATTCATGCTCACGTACATTGCACTAATGCATACACCGGAACATCCACATACAAATGATTAATCCCAAACAATATCCCCCACTTTCTCAAAGCATGACATGTTACAATCTACCTAAGATAACTCCTCATCAAAATCCAGAATCTGCTATTTTTATATCAATATCTTTACGATATATGCTTCTCATCAAATGGATATCAATACAGGTATCAATGTTGAAAAATTCAATTACTCACAAACCCCAAAACTCCCCCTACACGATTAACTGTATACAGGCGGACAAATAGACATTCGTCACAGTACGCAAGCAACTTACCACAGTATCTAATTATCGGTCGTCCAAAACCTTTCAGTCTAAAATGTCAGAATAGTCTTTGCGTCACAAATGATTTTTGCTTTATCATTGACTCCCTGTTTATAATAATTCAAGACAAGGACTGTTAAAAAATCCCAATAGTAATGAAAATATTTGTGTTATTTTGAATACGCGTCAGTATTATATGATAATCTTTCTAAGACGGGGGGGGGGGGGGGGGCAAACACCCCTCTGACAAAACGGTCGAACATTGTGTGAGCTAAAAATAAAAATGGATGAATTCATGCTAAGGCGTCGTAAGTTCTTGCGCCACCCTCTTAACATAGTCGTATCGACACTATTGTCTATGTTACTAGGATGACACAAGAAGTCACGACGTCTTAGCATGAAGAGGATAGCTAAGACCATTTCGAGCAATCGGCCCTTGGTGCTGCACTACATAAATACGAGGACATTGTTAAAATGAACCCACTGTTTTCAGCAATGTATACGCATACTTACGAACATATCTTTTGCTGCCGAGTCCCGCCCCGCGCTTGTCCTGTTCGCCAATCCTCCCGCCCATCCAGCTCCTGTACAAGTCGTCCCAATCAAAATCGTCTGTTATGTATTGTCCGCCGCCCAGTTCGTCCCCACGCTTGCTCTGCTCTAAAAAGTCTTCCCAGTAGTCCGCTGTTACAGATGGTATCGCAAGACTTGCAATGATTAGGATGAAAGCAATTGGGAGGGCGAGAAATCTTTGGTCCATGTTTTGGTGAGTGGAGGTGCCTGGATTCATAAAAATGGAGAAAAAAAATAAATTCATGAATAACCTATATTATTAAAAACAATATTTAGCGCAAATATTCACAGATGAATGAGGAGCGCCCTTGGAATCAACTATGAGCTTTTTTTTTTTTTTTTTTTTTTTTGGGGGGGGGGGGGTCTCGAACCCCCTCCCCACACACACACAGGTCAGTGTTATCCTGTTAGGTAGAAAGGGCGCAAATTTGCTGAGGGCCGCCAAAATTGAGGTAATAACATTTTTGGGGTGGGGGATTATCAGCTACTCGGGGTTCACTAGGGTGAACCTGGCCCTCCCTCGTCTTCAAACCCTGGGTGCTTGCATGAACACAATTATCACCATCATAACCATCATGATCATCTTCATCATCACCACCATCATCAATACAATAATCGTCATTATCATCATCATCATCATCATCATCATCATCATCATCATCATCATCATCATCATCATCGTCAGCATCATTATCGTCTCTATTGAATGTCGAAATCGAACAACACCCGATGGATTCAATACCAGCATTTTTCTAACGCATTCGCTCAATCTTCTATGATGCGGTCACACATCACCGTAAATAAATATTATTACGACCATTATAAACTTGATGTTTTGAATGGTCACTATGAGAAAAAAATCGCAGGCAACACACTTGGCTAGCACTAAATTGTGTATTCGTCGATACATCTTCGGCCAAGCATATCCCCATGATATCAATCCCCAATTTAATTGAATAATGCTCGGTATACAGTTACTAATTTGCGTTTTTAGCCTCCGTAGGCCCGGCGTTTTTGGAAATTAAAAACGCTCTCTGGACACACAGCAGACGCAGATCAGACGGTAAACTGAAGTTCGGCTTGCGTTCAAGGAACTTACGCCAAGCGTCAGTCCACCGTAATGACTTGCGTCTTTGTGCGTCCAGGGAGCGTTTTTAATATTCAAAATGCTTGGCCGACGCAGCTAGAAACGCAAGGTATGAGTCGGCCTTAATTGACTTTCACCTGAAATACGGTGTGCCCTCACGCTATCTAGTGTTCTTCTTTAATTATTTTTTTTGTGAAGCAGTTTTCAATTCAGCTTTTGGCTGCTAGAAATATTTTGATAATGATACGAAGAAATATAAACAATTACCTCTAAGAATATGAATGTATAGAATAAAGTTTACCTTAATTTTGGTTAATAATCCAGGATTTAGACGATGGCGTAAAATTCCTTCCAAGAAGCCGAGACAAGACCGAGCTACAAGAGTAATAACTGAAGACGCTGAGGCACCTTCAGACCAATATATATATACCCTTCATCTTCATCATTCGTTTCTAATTATTTCAAATTTTGGAGGAGTCTGTTTCAAACAAAGACCCATTGCTGCGCAGGTAATGTTGCGTGAACACGTTCTATTCTTGGCGCGACCGAAAAGAGGTATCCTATTACGCCATCATCGTCCGTTGCAACGTCAATGAAAACCTCAAGCGTGGCGACCGATTAATATGGACATCAAAAGCGATTACGACCAGAAAATTAGCATCATATTGGGTGTCCGGTGAAAAAAAGGACGTAACTCCACGTGGTCTGAAATTAAGAATTTCAAGCGTGGAGAGCAACTAATATGGACATCAAAAGCGATTACTAGCAGAAAATTAGCATCATATTGGGCGTTCGATGTCGAAAAGGATGTAACTCCACGTGGTCTGAAATGAAGAATTTCAAGCGTGGAGAGCAACTAATATGGACATCAAAAGTAATTACGAGCAGAAAATTAAAATCATATTGAGCTTCCGGTGACAGAAGGAAGTAACTCCATGCTGTCTGAAATTAAGAATTAAGAATCCCGGGGTCAACTGCATGAAATGGTATTAGCAATCTTCTTGTCCATAAGACACCTTTACTTCTTGTGTCATCTTCATAAGATAGACGTATACACGTTTGTGGCTGTGTTAAGAGCATAGCACAAGAAGCTAAGACGTCTTAGCAAGAAGAGGATAGCTAAGACCATTTCGTGCAATTGGCCCCTGGTTGAGGGTAGCACAAGAAGACAAGACGTCTTAGCAAGAAGAGGATAGCTAAGACCATCTTATTCAAGTGGTCCCAGATATTCAAGAAAATGTGATTTTTTTTAAAACCACTATGACGTCAAATGTTTCTATTCAGGACGAAACCAAATGATACTTTTAAGACGTATTTTCATACGCTGAGCAATGTGGATCGGAAATGTTTCCAATCATTTTCTGCATATGACCTAATTGGAGTTACGTCTTAGTGTTGCTGAATGATCCCTTCTTATAGTAATCCATCAGCGTTCTATGTTTCGGATACATTCATTTTTCGTTCTCACGCAATAATGTTTTCTTTTCAATACTTTTTTTTTCTTTTTTACTCTTCTCTCTCTTTCGGTGTCTTCATTTGACATTCTGCCAATTCATCTTCCGGTAAACGCGATATAAGACATTTCCGTAAAATTACGTAGATCGCCAATTCAATGCTCTTTTGTTATGCTGTCCAAATCAGACCAGGCTTGTGATTGTTGTAGGCGCACACTTGAATACACGGCGTACAGATCTGGGGCCTGTAACATAAAAGATGCAATTAAACTTACGATAAATATTTATCGTAAGAGTATGACAAAACGTGTACCATAGAGATATGATTAATTTTCAATTTATCGTATTTCCTTTATTTTACGGGCCCCTGATCATCTCTGACCCACTTTATTTTACTGGAATATTTTTATATATATCGTGTTGGTAGCACTACATACACTGCAAAAACGCTGGTGTTAAATTTAACACCAACTGGAATCTATAAAGTACAACACCAGAAAAGTGTTAAAATAACACCAGTTCGGAATCAAATCAATGTATTTTAAACACGGACTGGTGTTGTTCAAGGCCTTAAACAACACCAGTTGGTATTGACATATATCAAATGGATTCCAAAACTGGTGTTATTTGAACACTTTTCTGGTGTTGTCATATATAGATTCCGGTAGGTGTTAAATTTAACACCATCGTTTTTGCAGTGTACCCGATCATCTGAGCATGTCAGTAGTTATTATACCACGTTTTTTCCCTTTTCATCCGTTCCGAAACGCTCTCTCCCTTTTTGCAGTCCTTACCTCCCTCCTCACACTTTTGACCCTTCCACTTTCGGCCCACATCCTTTCCCCCTCTCTCCTCTCACCCGTCTCTATTTCTCCCCTCCCAACTCTCTCTCTCTCTCTCCCTTTCTGTCTCACTCTCTCTTTCTCTTTCTTGATGTTTCTCCTTCTCTTCTCTTTCTGTGTATATTTTATATCATCATTTCTTCCTCCCGAAACGACCAATGGCGAGATATGGTTACTTCGTTGCATCATCTATTAGCCATTAACCAGGGGCCTGTAACATAAAAAGATACGATAGATTTTGCAATTAATCGTATCTCTATTGTACATGTTTTGCCATAGACTTACAATAAATATTTATCGTAAGTTTAATTGCACCTTTTATGTTACGGGCCCCTGATCTTCTCACCTATCTTCTCTCAATCCAACTGTACATGTCTCTTTCTCTCTTTCACATACATGAACACGCACATACTCAATACACATATATACACCCATACTATTCATCACCTCTCTCCAATATGTCGCTTACACATCCATTCAATGCTTGCAGAGTTTCATATTATCTTCTGTCTTGCATTTCATCTTCCCGACCCCTTCCATTTACATGTTCCTTTATTTATTTATTTATTTTTTTAATTTATTGTCTTCTTTAACAAGCAGGGTAGTCCCTTTCAAGCCGAGAAGGCCTGCTCTACCAGGGAGCCCTGCTGCACATTATATACATTACAATAAATATATTATTGATATAGCAAAACAAATATGTGAACAGAATGTTGATTTTTTATGTCAATGAAGTTCAATAAGTCAATTTCAATTTCAAACATGTTCGGAAATCACGGGCACCTTGACAGACATAACATACACACGCAGACACACACTCACACACGCACACACATACACACCAGGTAACCGCACACACACATACACCCACAACACCTAATCACATACACGCACACACTCACAACACCTAAACCCACATACACATTCACAACCACCCACACACTCAACTTCAGACACATATACTCACAACCTCTCATACACCCACACCCACACACACTCACACCCATCACAAACCCACGTTACACACAAACACATACACATACATTTACACATGCAAACACATACGATTCGTGTCGTAAGTATTCTGCATATAAATGGGTGTTCTACTTATTTACCGAGTTTACAGATAAGCTACATTAAAAGTAGAAAACTACATTACGGTTATAAATGCTTACAGCTTGTTGTGTACCTCTGATATGCCAAAATAATAACCTATATGGAGTATTTTGGTCAAATGTAGTCCAGAATATTGAATTCAAATAAAAATATATTCTATCATAGTTCATCTTGTCACCAACGGTACCGCGATACTCCTAGCGTATTACCACACACACACAAAACATTGTAAGAGCACATACAGTGTGCACTTCAATACACTGCCACACCATATGGAATACGCACTGAGAGAGACTCTTGCGCTATTGGTCAACGAGGGGTCAACAGCTGTTTTGAATTTGGAACGCACGGTGCATTAATTCGAGGCCCGAATAAAAGAATTGTTATTGGAGTAATTATAAATGCGCTTATCATGACCAATCTTTGTGCTTAATTGATTGGTGATAGGTTCTAACATTTAGTACTCTTCAACATAACACAACAATCTTGGAAAGTCAAATTTTAGGCTGAAAAAGAAGTATTCTACCTCTGATAGCTATAGACCAATGTGGAAGTCTACTTGTACTAGTGAGTTCCTGCTCAATGTTCACTGTCTATTGCCCACGATTTACAGGTAAATTACTTTTGCTATAGGAACCACATTTGGCTTTGTTTCTAGGCCAACGAAGACAGGTGAACTTTTAAAATCGTTCTAAAATACGACTTCTTCATGTCCGCAATAGATGAAACGATGTCGAATTGACCAGCATCAGGAAGTTACTTGCTGATTGGCTGGAGGTCTGCGCCTGCAAAATAAGAAGAATGAGAGAAAAAAATATTTTATTTTATACATTTGTCAAGACAGAAATACATCATGTGAACAATGTAAAGCAGTAAAATCTTGACATGATTAGAAAAGCTTGAAAGTATGTTTACAATAGGGTCCCGTACAAAAAAAAATATTCAAATGTATGCTACAAAGAAATAAATATGAATAAAAGGAAAAAAAATACATACATTTCGAAAACAATACTATTTACGGCAATTGAGATAGCCGCGGAATGACTATGTTATTTCTCTTCTTCGAGAAATTTATACTCAATTGATAATTTTTTAAAGTTTTTGATCGCTTTGATGTCAGTACGGCGTCGATAAAGTTAAAGGTATTTGGGGGAAAAGGAGTTATGCCTTCAGCATGCACGTCAGTATTAAATCATATTCTTTAATTTAATTTGTGCTTTTCATTTGTTATTCTATGTATTTTTAGGTGATGTGAAATAAATCAAATTTAATCGAAAAATTGAATGCGTGATGTGTGAATTATCTTCTTGGGGTTGGAGGGGGGGGGGGGGGTTAGACATTAGATTCCCCCCTTTTATTAATTATGTATTATGTATTGATTTTCTACCCGTATTATGATCATACAGACCACCTGTGCGCTTTGAAGCGCCCGTATAAAGCGCCTTATACATGTAATTAATAATTATCATTATTATTAGTATTATTATTATTTTACTCTCACCCTTTTCCGCACTGGAACTCCCAAATTGTGAACAAAAGCACGACGAGTCCCAAGGCAAAATCTAGTCCAGCGATTTGGGTGGCTGTCCATCTGAACCCAAAATAATCTACAAGAGCACTGCCACCAGTTGCTCCGAGGAAAAACCTGTAGGAAGATAATACACGTCAAAGAGTACTATTCTATCTCTGAAAGTGTGAGTGGAGAAAAATCAATTTAAAAGGGGAGTTTCACCCAGACATGGATGCACTCTCAGTGGATGAAGAAAAATACAATGCTCAAACTGTGAAAATTTGAGCAAAATCCAACAATCCATTCAAAAGTTATGAATTTTCAAAGTTTTCGTTTGAACCTCTCATTGGATCCTCAAATCGGCAACGTACAGGCACAAAATGGCTGCTAACATGGAGAACTCTCCATTCACTTTGTACACAAAGTTATGAATTTTCTAAGTTTCCATTTGAACCTCTCATTGGCTCCTCAAATCGGCAACGTACAGGCACAAAATGGCTGCTAACATGGAGAACTCTCCATTCACTTTTCCTCTTTTTCTAGAAAAGTAGAAAATAAGTCATCAAAATGCATACCGAAATGTATGCAGAATCCAAATGTCCATATCATACTTGAAGAGAGAAGTACAACTTTGTCTACTTTCCTAGAAAAAGAGGAAAATGTGAAATTCGGTGTACAAAGTGAAAGGAAAGTTCTCCATGTTGGCAGACATTTCGTGCCTGTACGTAGCCAATTTAAGGAGCCCATGAGGGGTGTAAATCAAAACTGTGAAAATTCATAACTTTTTAATGGATTGTCGGATTTTCCTCAGATTTTCACAGATTGACCATTGTATTTTTCTTCATCCACTGAGCGCACATCAATGCCTGGGTGAAGTTCCCTTTAACAAACTCTGGAAGTTTGAGTAACTTCTAATAATCAAAGGTTAGAATTTTTAAAGTTCCAGTGATACCTTGATTTGATTTGAGTTGATTTGATTCATTTTCCATTTCAATATCATTTTCACAAATTAAACAAGAAATTATGATGATTTTGCAGCAAACTCAATGATATTTACATATCATCAGTTAAACACAAATCAATAATACATAATGTCTGAAAAGCGAAGTTCATTGAGTTAAAGGAATGGAGGGACACGCAGAAAAAGCCAGGATTGTAAGACGCATGCCCCCTTCTTACATAAAGTTACATTGAAAATACAATTTATAGGACATAATAATCAGTGTATTATGACGATGACAAAATGCAGGAAATTGGAGAAATACAAAAATAAGAGGATTAAGCAGAAGGGTCTATACCTTCTTCATTTTCATTTCCTTTATCTATTTACTCTGTTTCTTTCATCTTGTTTTCATTAACAAACAAAACAATTAAATGAACATGAATATATATTAATACATTTTTACCAGAAAAAAAAGAAAATGAATGAATAATTTTTTGGTTACTTTTTCGACAACCCATCTTAAATGGGAATTACAAGCCTTATGATGGTATGCAATGGAAGAGGACAGTAGGAGATGAGGGGAAAGGATAACGAGGAAAATGGGAAGGCGCAGCTCCAAAGGATTTGTTTGGCAAAAGGATGGAAAATTAATGCGTTTCAGTAAAGTCAGTCCGTCATGATCAACAGGACTTCCGGTTGCGAGCGCTCACGGACGGCGTGTTGTGTATTGGCAAGAACGATATTTGAACATTTCCCTGCTTACGCACCTTGCCAAGCTCAGACACTCGGATACGTATGCGATTGCCGAGATGCGAGCAAGCGAAATATAACTTACTCGCTCGCTATTCCAGGCTAAACATGCCATGATTTTTCTGTTCGTCAATATTCGTAATCAAAATGGCAGCGGCCAGTTAGCCACGCCCTGAACGTCATGTCGCCTCGCCTTTAAGATTGTGAATATGAGAAATAATTAGGTCTGCGAAAAGGCTGATGGCTGGTATGGATCAATAGGATATTTTTAAAGTTTAAGTTTAAAGGTGTTTGGACTTAGGGAGACGCCGTGGTGTAGTGGTGATGACTCTCACCTTTCAACTAGAGGGTCGTAGGTTCGAGTCCCACCCAGGGCATTAATTTTCTTCAGCAATAAATTCATCCACATGGTGCTGCACCCAACCCAGGTGAGGTGAATGGGTACCTGGTAGGAATATTAATTCCTTGAAACGGCAAGTGCGCTGCATGGTGGCTGCCGGGCTAAAGCCAGGGTAATAATGCTGCAATTGTAGAGCGCTTAGTGAATTCTCATGAAGAGTTGATAACCGCTATATAAAAGCCGTTCATTATTATCATTATAGGGCTTGTTTTTATTTCATTTTCTATGCAATTTTGGGCCTTTGTGTTTGATGCTGAGTGCGTTCTCATTAGAGGTAAGTGGTAGGGTTTGGTTTACCTTGTCATGTAGTTGTGTATTAATGTTTCATTTTCTGACGAGTAAACTTGAGTTGCGACTTTGGTAGGCTGATCCAGCAAACAACTTAGCATTCCAAAATTGGTTGATCATGATCATCCAGTCATCAGGGACGTTGCTGTAGTTTACTTTTCAGGGAGAGGTGTGTGTTTCTAAATATATTCCGACCTTCCTAAACCCATGCACCCCCCTCTCTCCCGGCCCCTGCCCCAATGGTTTGTTCTTTAGATTCCACGGGCAACCTGACAAACAAAGGAAGAATTCTAAAGAACTAATGCCCCGGTCACATAGGACCCCTGAAGCAACACGATTCACCCCGACTCGTTGTTCTGAGGCAGTTAACTGTGAATTAACAAAGAGTTGGGCTGAATCGTGTTGCTTTCGGGGCCCTATGTGACCGGGGCTTAAACATCTGACGCGTCATGCCTTCACGTTTGTTCATAATCTATAACACATCATGATGGGATGTCTTTCTATAGAACACAATGTACACCAGCAATTTTGCGTTCACTTCGCGACATCATTTTCGTACGAGAAAGATCTCCCATCCCTCTGATTTGAACAACGGTAAAGGCACATTATAATGTAAAGCGCCTTGAACAATCAGTAGAGAGGATACGAGCGCCATTTAAATTGAATCTCTTTTTCTTCTTCCTATTATTATTATTATTATTACTATTATTATTATTATTATTATTATTATTATTATTATTATTATTATTATTATTATTATTATTATGAGTATTACTATTATTATTTATGTTTAGCGCTTGCAGTGGTATCGTTTATTTGTGTGTGTGTGTGTGTGTGTGTGTGTGTGTGTGGGGGGGGTAGTTTGGTTTTACAATTACCCTAAAGAACATGCACTTGAGAAGAGTCCAGAGATAAGAGATTGTGTACTTTGGTCGTTAGGTATTCCGTGCCATCTAAAGGAAGAAAACATAATCAAATCAATCACTTACTTCAAATTTAGGAAACAAAATCAACGCATGGATCTTCGGAATTCCCAAATGTTAATCAGTTTGACCATCATCTTCTTTTACCGATAGCGCATATACGATATAATATGAAATTCAGTGGTCCGTCATATCAATGCTCCTTTGATCATGTTAATGGTATATTAGAATTAGAACCATCTTCTGGTATATTAGAATTAAAAACATCTTCTGGTTCTCAATGCGTCCCATGAAACAGTTTATTTCACGAAAAAGATTATATCGTGTTACATTAAAGTCTGGGGGTTAATTTCCTTTAAAAGAAAATTATATTTCTTCAACAGGAGAAGGAAAAATAGATGAACAAACAAAAACAGTTTGAGAAAAATTGGACACCTATTAAGAAAGTTATGAATGTTTATATATTTAGACAAATTGGCAAATGATGACGTCACAGGTGCACAGCTGACCATTTATTACATTCATATCAATGGCTTAAAATGTTACTTTTCCCCTCAAAATATGATTTCCTCAAAACTTTAACCGCAGGATATCTTTGTGATAGATATGTAGATACACTATTCGCATGTTTACATTCATACAAACTTTGCAACTTTCTGTGATAATGATGAATTTACCATCATATTTGTAGTGAAAACTCTGGTTAGTTGTGCACCCGTGATGTCATCAAATGGGCAACATCTCAGGAAATTTCCACTGATTTGCCCATTTTTCAAATCTGTTAAAATTCATAACTTTTTTTTTTATTACTTGTCCAATTTTCTTCAAACCTTTTTTTGTTTTTTCTGCTCCTGTTAAAATATCATTATTTTTGGGGATAGACTCTTCTTTTAAAGTCTGGGGTTAATTCCCTTTAAGGTGCCTACTTACACTGCAGTGTGTATCATATCCAGAAAAGGGATTGCGATGGTTAAGGCAGTACCACAAGAGTTGATTCCAAGAGCAAGAAAAATGATCCACGGTCGACTGAAATAGATTTAACAAAAAAAAACAAGTATCATAATTCTGTGCGCTATCACCAGATAAGTAACATTATATCCTACTTATAAGATTGTATCCATTGTGATTGGTCAAGGAGCAGTCATGTGATTAAAAATATTTTCACCATGAAATAAATTGGATATGGCGTGACGTCATCCTCGGAATAGTTTTCGTTATGTCAAATATTCTGACGTCATCTTTTACGATAGTGGAGAAATCAACGACGATGAACCGAGACTTAATCTCGTAGATGATGATGATTTGGAGGAATTCATTTCATAGACAGATTACAAGTAGGATATGATTTGAGTATTATTTCGGTTTACTTGTGTAGGATATAAATCAAATATACCATGCATATTTTTCGAAGTACTATATGAAATTATGGATTCTTCGGTGACCGGCATAGTCACTATTTTCCTCGGGGCTGTGCCCCTCAGAAAATAGTGCTATGCCAGTCACCTCACAATCCATAATTTCAACTAGCACTTCTCAGTGCATGGTATATTTGATTATTATTTTCATATTTCTTAAAACACTGCCCAGGGTTGTGTTTCATCAATATAAGAAAGACTTTACGCACAACTTTACTTTCGACTGGTGTCAGTTCTTGCGCTAATACATGCACGTACTATTATGATTTATTACGCAGAAGACGGGATACCAGTCAGACTTAAAGTCGTATGTAAAGTCGTTCTTAAAGTTACGTACGACTTTAAGATTGACTGGTATCAATTCTTGCACTGAATGGGCGTACTATTATGAACTATAACGCACAAGAAATGATACAAGTCGATCTTAAGGTTGTTCCTAAAATCTTTCTTATCTTGATGAAACACTTCTCTAGGCGATGTTTCACCAAATAGTTCTTAAAGTTAGGCACGACTTTAAGAAATACTGGAGTGAGTGAACGGGTTTAATACGCGTAGGATTTTCGATTATTCAGCACAAGAACAGAGAGCAATCGTTCTAAAAGTCTTTCGATTCTAAGAACGACTTTACGCACGACTGGTATCAGTTCTTGACGTATAAGAATTGATAATCTTATACGTATGTTACGCTAACTTACTCCAGTCTTTCTCAAAGTCGTGCGTAACTCTAAGACCGATTTGGTGAAACACCGCCCTGGAAAAAAAATGTTCCCACAGTTATAGGAAAGAATGGGTTCTGGTGCTGCTACGGTTAGTTGCTCGAAATATTCTTAGCTATCCTCTTCATACCAAGGCGTCTTAAGTTCTTGTGCCAACCTCTTAACAAAGTCGTATCGAAGCTAATGTCTATGTTACGAGGATGGCACAAGAAGTTAAGACGTCTTAGCATGAATAGGATAGCTAAGGCCATTTCGAGCAATCGGCCCCTGGGTTCTAGATTGTGGTACGACCTACCCTTGTAAATGAAGTATAGGGCTCGGACCGAGGAGCATTAGACCAATACTTCTCAGGAAACATCCGCCAACCTGCATCACACGAAGGTTTTGTGGAGTCTATAAAATCAAACGAATAAAATAAGATAATGGTATTCTTTTTACTGGTACTAAGGCATGTAACATTGGAAGATGTTATGAAACGTACGATAGATGTTAGGTGTTAATTAGTTTGAAAGCTCAAACCCTAGACTTTCGGCGTGTGAGTGCCCAGAGCATGATACAGGGTATGCATTTTGTGACTACATCGATCACACACATACAGCATTGCTCTATCCTCAGTCTAGGGAAGAGCATGCGGACACACAATGAGACACACAGTGCATACCCTGTATCATTCTCTGTGTATGCGCACATCGAAACCCAAGGGTCTGTTCTAGCAGACTAGGTATTAATCGTACATGACGGTTTTTCATTACGTATATTTTTTTGTCTTACATTCATGATTTAGCTTATTGTTTACATTTTATACCTGTTCACTTTTTATTTGCACGGACTTGCTGAAAAGTAGTTCTTTGACTGATTGAACGTTTTACCGTGAATGAATAAACTCAACACAATACAATACAATACAAGTGTATACCAAAGAAATATGAATCCGTCCGTCGCAGCAACAATTCATAGGGAATCTTATCAAACAAAATGTTAATTCTAAAGGACACGTTTCTTTGGATGGGTAACGCATTTCGTGCAATTTCGACTCCCGTCACAAATTCATTATGTTACAGGTCTTCATTCTTGTAAAAATCAATATCATCTTTGGGAGCTATACAGGTAAAATGTGATCGAGTATTTCGATGACAATTGTTTGCGGGAATTTCACTTAATGGGACGTATCCGTGCTCTCTCCATGCGTGCCCACCGAGCTGTGACGACCGAAATCACGCATGCGGAAAGGCCGCTCGGAGAATAGACGCATGCGTGCATATGAGGCTAGTCTGCGGTCTTCTGTGCACCATAGAAAATACAACGTGCCTTAAATTTGTCAGATTTTCCATCAGAAAAAGACCGCATGGAATTAACTATGACATTTTTTTTCATAATCAATTATAGTGTGCATTATTTGTTATCACGTCTCCATTCGACCATGGAGAAGAACAATTGTTCTTTCAGATCCGATTAATCAACCGAAATGGGTTTAACGGGATATCAGAACGATTCTTATCACAGTTTCCAATTCCATGATGTTCAGAACAAAGTTGAATATTTCATTTTCAAAACCATTTTGTGAAATAGTGAATAAAAAGACATTTTTCACATTTCTTGAAGATTATGGGAATAAGGTGATCTAATTGAATTTAATGTTTCAAACCAATAAATTTATATTTGATTTTCACTTTTTCATTGTCAGCACACGGGTAACCTTTACTCTTGAATTCCGACACATAGGAGAGTGCACACAATTTACGATTACATGCGACAATCAGAAGAAAAAAAATTATTTTATAGATTATTTTATCATTTTATTATTATCTTATTAATAATAAAAGGTAAAATTTCCAATATACGAGGGTAACAAGCTGTCTACGAAACTATTTATCAAAATGTGTCCATCTTATAGCGGATTCACACATTTTTCCATAAGTTGGACATAGTTTACACACCTATTTGTTTAAAAACGCCCAACTTCTAGCGGAATATAACAACATTTAACCATAAACATGATTAATTGGATATTTCGATACAGTATATGTTTTCCAATTGTGGGTAAACTTTTGGCCAAAGAGTGCAGAGAAAATATAAGCGATCGATAAAGACTAATATCTACAATGATGATTTAACTATCTATTTATGATCAATTTATTTTCCCCGTTATTAGAATGAAGAATAATGACAATTATAGATACTTAAAAGGCGCCTCACTAGCTAAAGCCCCGGTCACATAGGAGCCCGGAAGCAACACGATTCACCCCGACTCTTTATTAATTCACAGTTACCTGCCTCAGAACAACGAGTCAGGGTGAATCGTGTTGCTTCCGGAGTCATATGTGACCAGGGAGGTGTTTCACCAAGATTAGAAAGACTTTACGAACGACTATAAGATCGACTGGTATCCCTTCTTGCGCACAATGGTTCACACTATTACACGCATTCAGCGCAAGAACTGATACCAATCGAACTTAAAGTCGTTCTTAAAGTCTTTCTTACCTTGATGAAACACCTCCCAGGGCTTAAACGATCGTGCTCAAGGAGATGTTAATGATTATTGAATGTGATAAACATATATAATGACAACTGGAAATCAAGTTTTTTTCATCAAAGTTTAAAAAAGGTCTTTGTTCATCTTAAGCTCCGGTCACAAAGGACCCCGGAAGCAATACGATTCAACACGACTCTTTGTAAATTCACAGTTAACTGCCTCAGAACAACGAGTCGGGGTGAATCGTGTTGCTTCCGGGGCCCTATATGACCGGGGCTTTATACGCAATGTTACACGAGGCAAACTTACTACTTTATCAGCTATGTGACCGAAGATTGGAGATAATATTCCATAAATCGCACAACTAAAGAGGAAGAAAACACCAGTAAACGTTGCTTTCAGGTTCAGAGGAGGCTATAGTGGAAATGAAGTGAGAATGATTGTGTATTAATATGATGTCAATAATAATAATAGTGATAATAATTATACGTTCTTATATAGCGCCTAACACTGACTTTATCAGTCGTCCTTGTCGCTTTACAATGGAGCATAATTACCCTGGCTTTAGCAGTGCAGCTGTTATAGGTAGCGCGCTGCATTTCAAGGAATAAATCCTGCCAGGTACCCATTCACCTCACCTGGGTCGAGTGCAGCACCATGTGGATGAATTTCTTGCTGAAGGAAATTAACGCCACGGCTGAGACTCGAATCCGCGACCCGCGAGATGAAAGGCGAGAGTCCTAACCACTACACCACGACGCCAATAAAACGAAAGCTTTAAATGGTGAAGTCTGATCTTTGATCAAGTGCTTGAATTTAACATTTATTTCCCTTTTCACCGAAGAAAAAAAATCAATGTAAAGTAACTTGATAAAGAAATTAAATCAAAGGAGGCGAGTTCCTGAAAGCAGGTTAAGTTGGGATCGCCTCAACAACAGACAACTTACCAAACAAATTCATCTATCTAAAGAAAAAAAGTTCTCCACGCGTCTACCCGCCCTACCAACCTCGCTAATTGAGGGGGGGGGGGGGCGGTCTCTTATACCCATCTAGATGTGTATAAGAGACAGATGGAGTATTTT
>BQKZ01001828.1:37603-45252 GCA_036244855.1 Temnopleurus reevesii | reverse complement strand
GCATGTACTCACAGAGGTAATGTGGAGTCCAAGAGTGGGATCAAGAAATGAAATGCCGCCGAAAGCCACACCAGTTGAAATTATCATTAACCAGATGGCTGGGAACCTTATCAACAAGCTTAATGAGCCAGGCTTAGCTCCTTCACTGGCAGAACCTGTTAGATATAACACAATTATAAGGAAATGTACATCACAGATAATTATTGAAGGCCTGGCATTAATGCCTCAATCATAATTAACGATCTTGTAGATAAATCCCATCTGAGGTAAAATTTAACGGACATTCTGTTGAAATGCAATTCTTACCATGTTTATTACTTAAATAAAACGTTTCAATGATGAAAGTTGATGCACGTTTATGTTGTCCTAGCCTTTAAACACGGTCACATCGACGTGTTTGCATTTTAACCTTTGCATCTGACACCAAACGACTGATATAGGAGACTAGTCGTGAAATAACGGCTGTCTATAAAGTCACATCGCATCGCTTGTTCACCCGGGGTTACACCCATTCTTGTCTCGTTTCAGACACTCTCGCGACTGCGTCGCTCGTAAGGTTAGTCTCGTCTCAGCCACTTTAAGTCATACAACCTTGTCAAAAGGCTAATGTTGTACCGGTTCTGTGAAAAAAGGGGAAGCTACCTTTGTTCTTTTATGTGCGTAAGGCTATTGTAAACTGTTGAATTGAAGTTTGTTTAATTTGATGAAATTCCTCCATCCCTTCTCCTCATAGTGTAGAATTACCGTTACCCCCGCCCTCATAAAATCTTACCCCAGCCTAATATGACCCTGGAAGCAACACGATTCAACACGACTCTTTGTTTGCAGGCAGCTAACTGTGAACAGAACAAAGAGTCGTGTTTAATAGTGTTACTTCCGGAGTCCTATGTGACCGGGGCCTTATGCCCGCGATTCAACACGCAGGCAGCTAACTGTGAACAGAACAACGAGTCGTATTTAATCGTGTTGCTTTCAGGGGCCGATTGCTCGAAATGGTCTTAGCTATCCTCTTCTTGCTAAGACGCCTTGACTTCTTGTGTCATCCTCGTAACATAGACATTAGCGTCGATACGACTATGTTAAGAGGGTGGTGCAAGAACTTAAGACGCCTTAGCATGAAGAGGATAATAATAATAATAATAATAATACTTATTTACCCAGGGTAGCCACATTCAGCTGTAAGTTAGCTGCTCTTCCAACGGGCCCTGCATAACATAAATTTATTATTACCCTTCTCCTTTCTTAAATGCCGAGCGCCTGGCAAGAAGGCAGATGGTCCCATTTTTATAGGTCTTTGGTATGACCCGGCTGGGGATCGAACCCACGACCTTCTGTTCATGGGGCAGACGCTCTACCACTGAGCCACACATGACCGATAGCTAAGACTATTTCATGCAATTGGCCCCTGTTTTCTATGTGACTGGGGTTTTACCTGATTTCAGCGTAGGAAAGATAGACAGACCCATAACTGCTAATGAAAAACTTCCTACGACTAGGAAAGGCAGGATGAATCCACCAATCTATAAAAAAAATCAAAATCATTTATTTTATTTTTCAATTCCTTTGATAATAATACAGTCATATGATAAGTAACTATGGAAATAACTAATATTATAAAAGAAATGAAAAAAACAGAGGCCAGCAAAGAAGCGAGGCTTGTAAAGATGGCTGGCCCCTAATAATTACATTAACAATTTATACATAATAAAGCATACACATAAACATATACAGATAATTACATAATAATTACAGATATATACATATATTACAAACATAAACAACAGAAGAGAAGCTGAACAAAAAATAACACATATTAAAAAAACAGAATCTAAACAAAGTTAAAGAATAGAGAGCGAACGTTTCAAAAGAGGTATATAATCAACCGGACAAAGAAAGAGCAAGAAAGGGGGCGCCAAATTTGAGGTAATGCCCCGGTCCCATAGGACCCCGGAAGCAACATGATTCACCCCGACTCTTTGTTAATTCACAGTTAACTGCCTCAGAACAACGAGTCGGGTTGAATCGTGTTGCTTCCGGGGTCCTATGTGGCCGGGGCTTAAAGAAGGGCTCCAAATTTTGCGAAAAGGGCTCCAAAATCGACAAAAAGGGCTCTAAAGGAGGCGTGATTATGGAAGCAGCAAGAAGGTGAATTTGTACAAGTCGCCTTCTCGCCTTAATGCCCCGGTCACATAGGACCCCGGAAGCAACACGATTCACCCCGACCCTTTGTTAATTCACAGTTAACTACATCAGAACAACGAGTCGGGGTGAATCGTGTTGCTTCCGGGGTCCTATGTGACCGGGGCTTTTATCTCTTATTTTTGTATTTCTCCAATTTCCTGCATTTTTGACATCATCTACTTACACTGATTATTCTGTCCCATAAATTGTATTTTCAATGAAATTTATGTAAGAAGGGGGCATGCGTCTTACAAGCATGGCTTTTTCTGTATATCCCTCCATTTCTTTAACATAATGAACTTCGCTTTTCGTGAATCGTGTTGCTTCCGGGGTCCTTTGTGACCGGGGCTTAAACAAGAAGTAAAGGGCTAGTTTGTACAAGTAGCCTCATCGCCTTTTTGTCTGAAGTCATTATTTTTGTCTTGTAACAGATAAACAAATTTTACACTACCTTTTATTCATCAATAGATGCGTACAAAATGAAGGTTGCAAGATATCCAAAGAATACAATACAATAAGGCCCCGGTAACATATGACCCCGGAAGCAACACGATTCAACACGACTCTTTGTTCGGAGGCAGTTAACTGTGAATTAACAAAGAGTCGGGATGAATCGTGTTGCTTCCGGGACCCTATGTGACCAGGGCTTTACTTACAAATTCCCTGTGTATCAATAAGATGAACTGAACAAAAGAGGGCCAAACCCAGTTGTGATACTTACCCCATAAAAGAAACTGCCAATAGGCGGCCCCAATGAAAGACCAATACCAGCTACCATCTCTAGAAAACCCTAAATGTAATGACAATACAAAGTTGATAATAACAAATTATGTATCAATCTTTCATAGCCTACTTCTTCAACATAATTGAACTTTATGAATAATAATAATAATAATAATAATAATAATAATAATGAACGGCTTTTATATAGCGCTTATCAACTCTTCATGAGAATTCCCTAAGCACTCTACAATTGCAGCATTATTACCCTGGCTTTAGCCCGGCAGCCACCATGCAGCGCACTTGGCGTTTCAAGGAATAGATATTCCTACCAGGTACCCATTTACCTCACCTGGGTTGAGTGCAGCACAATTGGGATGAATTGTTTGCTGAAGGAAATTAACGCCCTGGGTGGGACTCGAACCTTAAAAACGGATACATCGAAAGAGAAGTCAATGTTGTATATCCATTGTACTATTTTATTCAATCTTGCCCAAAATGATTGTGTTTTGCCATAATTTACAAATAAGTGTTCATTGTCTTTTACCTCATAGCCTATGACCGTAAAGGTTTGGTGGTCAACCTCCACTTAAACAAGTTATATCGTTGAGGTATAATAAGTTGTGGAGTAATTCTAATTAAATTCTATCATTCCATTATCATATTGTTATACCAATCACATTTCGATATATGGAACGAAAGATTGAAATTCGGAACAGCTCCAATGCAAAGCTACAAAAATGCATAGTAGTTGTCTATTAAACACAAACATAACAGAATTAATCAATTTGACTATAAACCGTCCATTGATATTATCTCCTTCATGGGCAACAAACATTGTAGCTTTTCTAACATACTTAGACATTTTGAGTCTACTCCAAAATACTAATTTTTCAACAGATGCGGAAATATTTGATGAGCAGAACAAAAAAAAGTTTGAGTGAAATCGGACAACTAATAAGAAAGTTATGAATGTTTGAATATCTAGACAAATTATCAACTGATGACGTCATAGGCGCACAACTAACTATTTATGATATTGATATCAATGTTAAAAATGCTACTTTTTCCCCTAAAGTAAGATTTCGTCAGAAGTTTAACTGTAATACAAATAGGCCTATTGTGTATTTCTGTAAAACGATGAATTTTGCACTATGAATGTAAATAGGATGTATAATTAGTTGTGCACCCGTGACGACATCAAATTGGCAACAAGCCTGGAAATTTCCACTGATTAACATATTTTTCTGATTTTCGAAAATTCATAACTTTGCTATTTATAGTTGTCCGATTTTCTGCTTCTGTTAAAAAGATTATCATTTTTGGGTAGACTCTTCTTTTAAAAACCAACATCACATGTACGAAAGTAAAGTGAGATCTCTGAAAATACAAAAATATACAACTAACTAGCATTTGAGCGACCTCGTCAGGAAACATGTTGGCAACTATAGCGAAAGTTGCGACATTTGCCCCTGCCCCTCCAATGGCTTCAACAATCCGTATAAGATAGGAATAGACAAGGAAGAAAGTTCTCCCAGGCATCATCTCTAGAAATCTGAAGTTGCAAAAAAAAAAATAAACATATGTATATACATGTATAATTATATATAATGTATATATATATATATATATATATATATTATATGTTCACGTATTGGCACGGATTAATTAATTAATTAATTGGCATTAATGCACACCTACAAGGCTTCTCTCGTCTCGTCTTTCATATATATATATATATATATATATATATATATATATATATATATAATTAAATACAATATACATTTATGAAAAATGAGCAAAGAAATTGGGGCTCCATCGGGATTTGAACCCGAGACCTCTGGATTGCTAGACCAGCGCTCTACCGCCTGAGCTATGGCAAGCCCTTATCCGGTGTTCTTCCCAGAAACCCCTTTCACTGCTCTATTGGTCAGAAGCTATTAGAACCTGGCT
Source organism: Temnopleurus reevesii (assembly GCA_036244855.1). NCBI lineage: Eukaryota > Metazoa > Echinodermata > Echinoidea > Temnopleuroida > Temnopleuridae > Temnopleurus > Temnopleurus reevesii. The sequence continues at coordinate 40,395 of BQKZ01001828.1, read as the reverse complement.
GAAATCCACCAGGAGTAAATGCGAGGGATCACGGTGAAGTGATGCAGCTTTTTTAAAATATATAATTAATTCATAGAATATTCTAATATTTCATGGTCAGTTCTTCTCATTCTATGAATTAACAATAACACATATATATATATAATAATAATTGTACATATATATAGTATATATAAAAAATAGTAAGAAAATAATAGTACAAAGAGTCGTGGAAGTGGTAATATTCATAAGCAGTCTATATCTTTCATATCAGCGGCAGCAAGCAGGAGCAGCAAAAATAGGTAATGGAACGAAGAAGTAAGAGGAAACTTGAACAACGAGTTTGAAAAGTATAAATATTAAGGGACATAAAAAATAACGAAGACAAGGAATATCACACAACAAATTTGTAAGTTATGAGATGAAAGTTAATTACATTTATTCTGTATTTCTAATGTTTTACTTTTGTCAAGAAATACAATATTCTGAAAGCTCATAATATGTGATCAAAATAAGTATACTTAACGTTTAGCTCAAGAATAATTTTGGTTTAAATCAACCGCATGGCCTTAAAAACCCAACCCCCTTCCACAATGAAGCGAAGCAGAGTCATGTTTATTCGTGGAATTGAAGAAAAGGGTAAATTCACAAAAATAATATAACATTTTTTAAAGCTCTCGGGTATCTTCATAATTATTCATGATAAATGTATTTCGAACATGTTACAATAAAAGGACAAATATATGCAAATACATTTCAATGTTTAAAAGGTTCATGACAGAGACTTAGGTATGCCATGGAATGGGAGAAGATAGTTTAGGCCAAGTAAGAATAAATCCTAGTTTCTCGTCCAGATTTTTCAAATATGAGAAGGAGGGGGTACTTTGTTATTTGATATTTGCTATGTTTTCTAAGATGGCCGCTGCGCATACAAATGATGTACAACGACTTCTCGATTCATAAAATTCCGTGTGTCAATGCCCAAATATAGATTAGGCTAAATTTATGTTTGATTGAATTAATTTAAATTTTAGTTTAAATGTTTAATAAAAATCATGCCCTATAGATTCTAGATTATTGTCATATAAATTGAGAAACATTTCCAACAGCTCTGTTGGTTTTGGTCTTCTGTATCATGGATGACGACAATGTATGCAATTTATATCATACTGTATCTACAATTGTGGCTACAGTCTACAAATTAAGAAGCTTCTGTTACTCCAAAATAAAGTTTCGAGCAAATACACCTAGGTAAAATTCACTTTTACAATTTTTTTCAATTAATTTTTAAACGTTTTTTGAAAAAAATATCAAATATAAAAAAAGGAGGAGGCAGCAAAAAAGGAAGAGTTCGGGTACGAGAAACTACATTTTTTTTCCTGGCCTAATTCATTTTTGTAATCTTTGTGTTGACTTACCCATACAGTAGAAAGGAGCCAAAAGACAAAAAGCATCCGCTTAGAAGCATGAACTTTGACCCAATAAGAGGAAGCTAAAGAAACATGAAGAAACACAATCAAAATGAATGAATGTTTTATAATAATAATAATAATAATAATAATAGGTCCATTTGTATAGCGCAATTACTATATGCATATATTCTACTGCGCTTGATACTAGATACCAAATTATTTCCCTGGCTATAACTGCTGAGCAAGCCAGTTAGGCGCTCAAGCATTCCAAGGAATAAATTCCTGCCAGGTACCCATTTTTCACATGGGTTGAGTGCAGCACAGTGTGGATGAATTTCTTACTGAAGGAAATTAACGCCACGGGTAGGGCTCGAACCGCGGACTTCTGCCTGAAAGGCGAGAGTCAGAACCACTACATGACCACGACGCTTCCATCATGTTTGTGGCAACATTTCTAGGCTGAAAACCTTTATCCCATAATGATATGCCAAGATAGCCTAAATTGGATTAGGTTTTACTAGTAGCCCTTAACTATCCGAAATAAATAAATGGACGTTATGGTTCTCTATAGGGTCTCCCTAACTGTGACTCCTGCTTCGATTTATGCCGGGGAGTAAGACAGGGGAATGCATGGTAGGTCTTTTACAATCTAGGGAAATGTTCAGAGAATTAGCTTCTTTGTACAATTTTGGACCGACAGCAGATTGATGGCTAAAGATTCAATTTTACAGACCAATGTTCCAAGCCCCACTCATTTTATGTAACCCTTTCCTTCCCGCCACCCACGATGAATATAAATAAGATGAATCACAATATAGACATATATACATTAATTTCATTACTTTCATTTGATGTGCTTAGACTAATTGATAAGTAAGATTAATCTCATTCTTTAGTTGATCATCATTGGAAGTCATTGCATTGATCAACCATTGTATGGCATGAATTCATACGAAAAATAAAGAGAGAAGGAAATTGATCAAAGATTGTATAAAAAGTAAATAAAAAGAATATTGTAGATAAGAGAGAATAAACAAATAAAGAGAAAAAATAATGAGCACTGAAAACGCCCTAGAGCAAATTAAAATGTAAAATCTGCTAATTTGATATACTAGAAATGAATTCGAACGATAAAGTCATGCTGCCGAGAGAACGGAGAACAGATTTGTGCTTAATAGAACTAGTCCAGCCGCCATCTGGATATACTTTGCACAAGGTGTCTATAGTAGATTTTTCAACGGATTTTGATGGAAAATACATTCAATTTGAAGAATCCGTTTGCTGACACACTGTCAGCATTGAGCATTTTAAGATATGTGACGTCATTCAAAATGGCCGCCACGTGATGACCAATTTTTCTTGTATGCACTAAAACCCTTTAAAAACCAATATTTTGTTTCC
>BQKZ01001828.1:32603-35103 GCA_036244855.1 Temnopleurus reevesii | reverse complement strand
TCCTCCCTATTTCTTCACACCACACATGGACCTCTCGTTCATTCCTTTCTTCTTTATCCATCATCATCATCATCATCATCATTTTCATAATCATCATCATCATCATCATCATCACCCTCATCATCATGATCATCATCATCATCCATCTTCTTTTCTTTCCTCATCTTCTCCTCTAGATTTCCCTAAACTATTCATGTTTTTTTTTCTTTCGATTCCTCTTCTTTTCTTCATTATTCTTCTACTACTCCTGTCATCCCGATTTCATTTAACTAATCTTGACTCCCTTTTCATTCCTTTCTCCTTATTTATCCATCATCATTACAATCATCATCCTATTATCATTTCTTCTTCTTGTTCTTCTCTTTCTTCTTCTCTGGTACTATTCCTGCCCACTTAATCAAACTCTTCTCGGACACCTTATTTCCCTCCTCCTCCTTCTCCTCCTCCTCCTCCTCCTCATTCAGCATTTTATTCTTCATCTATCTTCTTCTTTTTCATCATAACAGCTATTGTGCTTTTTCTTCTTCTTTCGTCTGTTAATCTTATTTATTTTTTCTCCCAATTCTCCTTATCATTATCCTTCTTTTCTTAATCTTCCCCCATCCCAATCACATTTTCTTACAACAAACACGACGACAAATATCACTACTATTACTACTACTACTACTATACTACTACTACTACTACTACTACTACTACTACTATTATTACTACTACTACTACTCTACTACTACTACTACTATACTACTACTACTACTACCACTACTATTACTACTACCACTACTACTATACTACTACTACCACTAATATTACTACTACTACTACCACTACTACTACTACTACTACTAATACTACTACTGCTAATGCTGCTGCTGCTACTACTACTACTACTCTATTACTACTACTACTTCTATTGCGACTATTGTCAGATTGTAGGACTATAATCATTGCTTCTCTCTGTACAGGGAGATGCTTTAAATGTGCTCTTAACTGTTCTTTCATTTCTATTTCTACTTTTATATTGTACATCTCCATATATGGCATATTTTACTTTTTTGACGTTTTTCTTTTGCTTCACAAAGCACATTTCTCATTATTTTCATTCTTGATACGAATATCAAAAAAGGTAGAAGAAAATCCGGATAAAATAGGGGGCGGGAAGTGGGGTGGAAATAGACGGGGGCTTCAAGCTTCTGTTCCGAGGAACCTTCCTCTTAACAAAAGGATAATTATAAAAATACATTTGTAAGAATTAGAAAAATCATTTATATCTTAAATTCATGAAAATATATATGATATTATTACACTAGTGTGTATGGAAAATGTATCAAAATGAGAGGTAAAATTATGCTTATTTGAATATGTAAATTTGAAATTGTCATTTCTAACACCTTTAGAAGTTTTTGAAAATGCATCTGATTTATAATGACAAAGAAGTTACCACTGTTGTCTTAGATAATGAAGAGAAATTACAACGTGATCCTCTATGAGCAAAACCAGTAAAGAACATAGTAAAAGCAAGTTTTTCTGATAAATTATGAAGATGCGATGTAAATATAGAATTGAGACAATTATTTGGTTATACATGACGTAGCCCGATAATGTGATCGTTGAAACTTCAGAGGAGAATGATGGTGAGGAGGAAAAGTTAAACAACAAGAAGAAGAACAACAAGAGGAAGAAGGAGAAAAGAAAAAGTAGGAGGAGAAGAAGAAGAAGAACATGAGAAGAAGAAACAGAAGCAGAAGGCGAAGCTTAGGAAGAAGAAGAAGAAGAAGAAGAAGAAGAAGAAGAAGAAGAAGAAAACGAAGACCGCAACGACGAGGATTTTGGAGATGGGGATGATGATGATAATGAAAATATTGAAGACTTTCCTGAGACAACAGTTCCTGCAGGCAAAATAATTTGCGCTCATTTGTAAATTGATTAGTTGAAATGTAAAAGACAGTGGAATAATATGAATATGATATTTCAATATCCTTAAATGCTCCAACTGCAATCAGTATGGAACGAGATTGACCTATTTCACGTGTTCCGTGCTTAATACCGGGTGCGAACAAACACTTGCCCCAACATTTCGGCCACTGCGAGGTGGGAACAATGGGTAAATTTCTGTGGGTGTCCTTTTTCGCCTTTTAGCTGATTTTCTTAAAATCAAAATGTCAGGTTAATAATTATATCACTCCAAAGTGTGATAATTTTAGACTTTGAAATTTAGCATGTGTATTAGTCAAACATAGGAGCAGTTTTCTAGGAGTTTTCAAAACATAGGCTAAAGAAACATTTGAATTATGGGGGGACACAGACAATGGTGCATCTCATATTTTTTAAAAAAAATATGAATTTTCTGAAACAAAGACAAAAAACAAAATGTTTTATATTACTGATACCATAAATTTTGGTATTATTAAAAAGGAAATTTTATACGCTATGTTTTAGTTTTATTAGCATGGATTAATATTGTATTTTTAGTAGATATTTTGCAAATTTTGTGAACAAT
>BQKZ01001828.1:10186-29947 GCA_036244855.1 Temnopleurus reevesii | reverse complement strand
CGGGCCTTTATGTGACCGGGACCGTACCTATAAAAGAAGATTTCTTTGGATTCACTGGTCCGTCTTGGAAGTTAAAACAGGTTGATCACAGACTATAGTTCTGGGATGGCTGAGTGGAAAGAAGAATTCCTCTTATAAAATGACGCGTGAGTTATCTTGTTCAATGGAAGTGGTTTATTTAGGTGATAGATAACGACTACTTGAGTGTCAACACTCATCGGAGCATTTAAAGTACCTTATTATACATTCCCACACCCATAATCATTTTATATAGATTTGTGTTAATTCATCATTTGGAAAAAACAGTGTTTGAAATGAGTGAGAGTATGGGGTTTAGTATATCCGAAATTATTAGGGGCCAGCCTTTTCTACAAGCCTCGCTTCTTTGCTGGCCTCTATTTTTTCATTTCTTTTGTAATATTAGTTATTTCCATTGTGATTTATGACTGTATCATTTGAACTTTTGATCAAAGGAATTGAAAAAATAAAAATAAATGATTTTGATTTTTTTTTATTTGAAGGTGTTTTTTCATTAACTCCATGAAGGTATCTTAAGCTTCCAAACTTGCATGTAGATTCTTGCTTGCCAATAAGTTGTTTTCACTGGCATTGAATCATTCAGGCAGAATAACCATATGAACCAATGCCCTATACAATCCCTAACCGGGCTCTATGGGTGACTTCAAGTACGGTGTTGAACGCTTGTGTTGGTGTTGCAGCAAAACCAACACCAGCCTCAACACCAAACTTGAAGTCTGTCGGTGTTTGGGGTAGACCTCGCAAGATTATGACGTATTTCCGGTCGTTTCTGTATCCCTTCTGTAAACTGACAACGGTGTTGGAGCTCGGTTTACGGACCGTTTTGCTCTATCAACACCAACACCAGCACCGAACACCGTACTTGAAGTCACCCTATCTGCCATCATAATATTAAAAAAGAGTCTACCCAAAAATAATAATTTTTCAACAGATGCACTAAAATTTGTTGAGCAGAACAAAAAATTTTGAGTGAAATCGGACAATTAATAGGAAAGTTTTCAATGTTTGAATATTTAGACAAACTGGCAACTGATGACGTCATAGGTGCACAACTAACGATTTATGATATTGATATTATAAAAAAAAATGTAAAAAAAATGTTCCTTTTTCCCCAAAAAATAAGATTTCCTCACAAGTTTAACTGTAGTATATCTTCATGATAAATATGTAGCTCCTATATTTGCATGTTTACATTAATACAAATTTGTGTCTCTCTGTAGAAATGATGAATTTTGCACTTTAAATATAAATAGGATGAATGGTTAGTTGTGGACTCATGATGTCATCAAATTGGCAACATGCCTGGAAATTTGCACTGATTTGCCTGTTTTTCTAATTTTTAAAAATTCATAACACCCACACACCCACACACACACACACACACACACAAGCACTTACGCACACACACATACACACACACAACACACACACGCACAAATCTGTCTCTATCTCTCTCTTCCTCCCCCTCTCTCCTATTCCATTTATATTTCTATCTTCCCGGTCCCTTTAGCCCCGGTCACATAGGACGCCGGAAGCAACACGATTCACCCCGACTCTTTGTTCGGAGGCAGTTAATTGTGAATTAACAAAGAGTCGGGGTGAATCGTGTTGCTTCCGTTTCCTTTGTGACCGGGGCTTTTCCCCCTCCCTTTCTCTCAATTTCTGCTTATATCTTCCCATTCTCCCTGTCCTCTAATTTCTCTTTCTCTCTCTCTCTCCCCTCTCTCTCCCTCTCTCCTTTCTCTCTCTCTTTCGCGTCCTAATTCTCGATCTTTTTATTCCACACTTTATCACACAACTTGCTTTCTCTTTCTCACTTATATTTCGCTGTCCACCAGGGACCAATTGCTCGAAATTGTCTTAGCTATCATCTTCTTCTTGCTAAAACGTCTTGACTTGTTAAGCCACCCTCGTAACATAGACATTAGCGTTGGTACGACTATGTTAAGATGGTGGTACAAGAACTTAAGACGCCTTAGCATGAAGAGGATAGTTAAGACTATTTCGTGCGTGCAATTGGCCCCAGGTCAGGATAGGACGAGCTTCTTTACGATCTCCCGGGCATAGAAGTCACGCCTGATTTTGCTTACAGAATTTGATATCAAATGCATTATAAGCTAATTGATTGCTTACATTATCATGATTATAATCCACTATCCAGTATCAAACATGTTATTAACTATTTCCATGTAAAACATATATCAGATACATCTTACATATACATTTACACCGGGTATCGTAATTATAATACTATTAAAGCCCCGGTCACATAGGACCCCGGAAGCAACACGATTCACCCCGACTCGTTGTTCTGAGGCAGTTAACTGTGAATACAAAGAGTCGGGGTGAATCGTGTTGCTTCTGGGGCCCTATGTGACCGGGGCTTTAGAAATGAGCGGGGTAGCTTAACTCGGTTCTGGGTAGTCCAGTTGAGGACTCTGTGTTCTGATAGCACCCATGTGTTGCATATTCTCTTGCTCTGCACACACAGGGACACACTCGATCAGAAGGGTATGAAGGATCAGTGGGTTATGTAAGGACTCTGTGGTTGAGTGCTCTGCAGCCCCTGTGTGTTCAGTGCAATTATGCAGAGGTGGGTGCTATCATAACACATAGTCCTCAATTGGACTATGTTCTGGGTCAAAATAATGACCGAAAAGAAGGTCTTGAAAAGACCAGCACCGACCTTAACAATTATTGGTTTCATCAAGTACCATCACATGTCATTTTCTTGTACTTGGAGCAAAATTTTATTAAAACAGGCAAATTTTCGGGTATAAATTACAAATATAGATGTGACAAATATGGAAGACGTAAAGAACCCTTGCAAAACAACTCAATCTAAGCGTTAAGGTTTCAAATTTCTACTGTTGTAATTCACTTCCAAAATTGCGGACATTCTAGCTGACCGTTTAAATAAGGTTTATACTTTCATGAATTAAAATCTAAACACCTTTCAGAAGAGATGTAAACATGTCATTATGATAAAGCCTGCATCCGCTGGAGAATATATTCCTACTTTGGTGAGCTATTCAGATCCAGTAAGTCGTTTTTCATTAGCATTAAAACGGAAGTTAAAACATTGGGAAAGCTGATATCGAGTACTTGCAAAGAACTTCAATTTTGGAAATAAGTGCTTATAAGCGAGCTTAGGTCGAAAGCAATGCACACTAAAACCTTTCTTGTCGAGGGAAATTGAAAGGGGAACTATAACCCCAAACTTTAATCAGTGGATATGGAACAATCATGATCAAACTGTGAAATTGTGAGAAAAATTATATTAAGTTTCAAAGTTTTTATTTACACCCGTCATGGGGTACTTGAGTAGCAACCTAGAGCTCGGCACAAAATGGCTGCCAATTTGGAAACCTCTCCATTCATTCTATTTTCAGGCTTTCACATTTTCCTTTTTTTTGTAGAAAAGCACACACAAATTGTTACTTTTTTGTTCAGGTATATTAAATATGGACATATCAATTCTGCAAGCATTCCAGAAAGAATGGTGGTGATTCCTTAATTTGAAATATGGCAATGATCCAGTTCTAATAAATTCATGTACAAAGAGTTCTCCATGTATGACATCCCAAATTATGCCATAGTTGCGAATTCAAGAATGCCCATTATTAGGGGAAATTGTCAACGGATTCACCGATTTTGCTCAATTGTTCGCAGTTTATTCATCTTACTCATCATTTACTGATATCACATTAATGTCAGAGTGAATTTCCCCTTTAATCAAGTAGTGTAAAATAGGTTAACATTTAGGTAACATTTTTTTTCGCTCATTACTCTGACGTTATACATTTTATTGCAAAAGAATTTTCGCACATTATTTTTATTTATGGTTTTGAACGTTCGTTTCCAATTTTGTGAGAGTCTGTGAATATTCATTTTACCGGTAATTACTAGTTGATGTTGCGTCTAAGAATCAAGCTCATTTTAAGTTTGATTTCATATTTTTGGTCATTTGAACGAGTACATTTTCATGCTTTGTGATCTGCACTAACAGTCTTAAATGATCAAATCTAGCATACAATTTGTAAATGAAAAATATATTAATCTTAATCTTAATCACTAGCATCCTTTATCCCGCTAAAGAGGAGCTTATACACACTAAAATATCATTGTAAACTTTCGTTAAAAAATCACATATTGACTACACACAAAGTGTTACAGTGTATCCATCTGAATTTAAACTATTCTCTTGGCATGATTATAGGAATTAAATAAATTCAGTATATTTCTTTCTATAAATACTTATTTATTCATTTGCGATTTAACGCAACTTTTATTCAATCGGGTCTTGTCATTCCGCATGATATTCTAAATAAATTAATAAACTTAATATGTATACATAATTAGCGGCACAATTATCGGTAAAATTTCATTTTTTTCCATTTGCATGGCAGGTTATGTAGTGGCGTTTTTTGTCGGATGGGATGTGACTATCGCAGATACATGTTTGACCTGGCAGGTAGCATGCTGAATGGAGAACAAAATAAACAACAACAAGATCAACAACAAGATCAACTCTCTTCCACTACTATTGTCATTACTACTACTATACTACTACTACTCCTACTACTACTACTACTACTACTACTTTCCGTTTGGAATGCAGGTTCTGTAGTGTTTTTTTTTGTCGGATGGGATGCGACTATCGCAGACACAGGTTTGGCGTGGCAGAGTGCATGCTGAATGGAGAACAAAATAAACGACAGCAAAATCAACTTTCTTCCACTACTATTATCATTACTACTACTACTACTACTACTACTACTACTACTACTACTACTACTACTACTCTACTACTACTACTACTACTACTACTACCACTACTATTACTACTTCTACTACTACTACTACTACTACTACTACTACTACTACTACTACTTCTTCTACTCTTCTACTACAACTACTACTACTACTACTCTATTACTACTACTACTACTCTACTACTACTACTACTACTACTACTACTACTACTACTACTACTACTACTACTCTACTGCTACTTACTACCACCACTACTACTATTGCTATGAAACTTACTACTACTACTACTCTACTACTACTACTACTACTACTACTACAACTACTACTCTACTACTACTACTTCTACTACAACTACTACTACTACTCTACTACTACTACTACTACTACTACTACTACTACTACTTCTACTACTACTACTACTACTACTACTACTACTACTTCTACGCCTACTACTACTACCACGACTACTACTACTACTACTACTGCTAGTACTACTACTACTACTACTACTACTACTACTACTTATACTGTACTACTACTACTACTACTACTACTACTACTCCTACTACTACTACTCCTACTACTACTACTACTACTACTACTACTACTACTGCTAGTACTACTACTACTACTACCACGACTACTTCTACTACCACAGAAAGCAAAAGCATGCCAACACATGACAAAGGGTGGAAATCTTTTCCGGGAACACTTGAAAAGGTCCACCATTTTGACGTGTTGTCAATGATTAATTAGAAAGGGGCAATATAATACCCTTTCTTCTGTTACTTAATCTCAAACTGAAACTGTCTCATAAATTGGAGTCGTATTTGATTTCAATCAAATAAGTAATATAAATATTACTGCATTATTCATTTTAACATCTAACGTTTGAAGGTTATTTTGTTCATCTCAATTGCACAGAATCATTAATGATTAAATATCAATCTATAGTTCATGGTTCAAATTTAACAAGATTCAATTTGGCAACAGGGTGAGATCAGCCTGTAGGTGAGATTCCCCTATTACTCTAAACAGAATTCATTTTAAAGGGAAAGAAACACCTGGGATTATCGTGCTCTTATTGAATGTAGAAATAATCAGATGAATGAACTGGAGATATTTGAAAAAAAATCGGAAAAACCGTTCAAAAGTTATGGGTTTTCAAAGTCACAGAGATATGACGATCTCTATCGCTGATGGGGATCTGTGTGATCGGCAAATCCGAGGAATCATACAAAATGTCACATTTACTTCTTTTTTGGAAAATTAAGAAAAAAAAAGTTTTTTTCAGTTGGTGGTATAGCATTTCTTTATCGATTCTGTATGTATTTTGAGAAGAATTCTATTGCAACCCTTCTCTAAATTCTATTATAATCCATTTTCATTTTTTTTTTGCAAAAAGTGAATGAGGAGGTTGTCCGATATGATGTCACAGATTTCGTCAATGTTGCCGATCGAATGGATCCCCATTAGCGCTAGTGATCGTCAAATCTCTGTGAATTTGTAAATTCATAACTTTTGAACGGATTGTCCGATTGTGCTCAAATTTTCTGTTTGTCCATCGGATTCTTCTCCATTCAATGACAACATTATTACAACTCCAGGGGTTGGATACCCTTTAAAGCCCAAGTAAAGTTTTTGTAAAAGCGAATATTTTTATCGCCAAATTTTGTCTTCAAATTTATATAAAATGAAATATGTTATCATGAACGTGTTGCACAAAAGATTGTGTAAACAAATGAACGAGTTCTGGAAAAGCTATAACCTAAAATGTGCAAAATATTTCAGTGTCGTGTCTCCCGACACTAATTCAATGTTGTCTTTTTTTGATAAAGGACTACTTCTCATGCACAAACTTGGATGAAAATGTAAACATTTTATTGCTGTGTATACCTTTTTATCATTCTATTGTAAAATCTCGGAACTAACTTTGTATATGCCAGAAACCAAGCAGAATATTGTTATAAACAAGAGAGGGCGCTAAATATGATTTAAAGGTCAGATTCAAAATTTTCAAAACAATCAATTCGTAAAAGAAATATGCTATGGTCTAAAATGTGTTTAAGAATTATATGTTCGGATAAACATCCCCAAAATTCACATTTCTTAATCTTTACCCAAACTATACTTGGGCTTTAAAGGGAAACCCACCCCTGGGATTATAGTGCTCTCATTAAATGAAGAAAAATCAGATGAACAAACTGTGAAAATTTGAGCAAAATCGGACAACCCGTTCAAAAGTTATGACTTTTCAAAGTCACAGAGATATGCCGATCCCTACCGCTCATGGGGATCCGTGCGATCGGCAATTTCGACGGAATCAGTGACGTCATGTCGGACAACTCCTCATTCACTCTGTATACAAATTGTCACATTTTCTGTTTTTTTTTCAGAAAAGTCAACAAAATGCTGATTTTCGATTGGGGTATAGCATTTCTATATTGATTCTGCATGTATTTTTAGAAGGATGATGTCGCAACCTTACTCTAAAATTTACATTAATCCATTTTTTTTAATTATATGTACAAAGTGAATGAGGAGTTGTCCGACATGACGTCACTGATTCCGTCGAATTTGCCGATCGCACGGATCCCCATCAGCGATAGGGATCGTAAAATCTCAGTGACTTTGAAAATTCATAACTTTTGAACGGGTTGTCCGATTTTGCTCAAATTTTCACAGTTTGTTTATCTGATTTTTCTTCATTAAATGAGAGCACGATAATTCCAAAAGCTGGTTCCCCTTTAATGAATGGATGTACTCACCGAAGAACCGGCTATCGTCCGACTTGTTTTCTTCGTCCAAACCGAGGTCGAACTCGTGAGCCTGCTTCTCAAGTAGGCCGAGCGCTCTGTTGAACTCCTCATCCATCGCTTCGTCCTTGAGCGTCCGCGCCGACGCAAGCCCGACAACGACGACGAAGACGAAGATCGTGATGAGATTGTGAGACGCCATGCTCAATCAGTGGTTCGTCAAAAATTGCTGCCATTAAAAAAAACCAAAGCTAAAAATGTTACATTCCCACAATATACCTCAACATTGAGTCGATTTTACTACGTTATGTAATTAGTTGAGTAGCCTGACAAACATGAAACTTTTACGAAAATGAAAGAAGATTATTAAATTCATTGTTTCCTTTTTTCAATTGATGAATACATTTCTCATAAATACTTTTTTTATATGAGAGCAGATTTCGCTGAATTTTCAATTTCGAATGCGCAATACTTGAATTTACTGCGTGGAAAATATTTAGTAAATTATACTTTGTAAAACTAGTAATTAACACCACAATACAATTTACATTGTAAAAAATGTTGGGCAACAAGTCAATCCAACTAATCCAGCAATTTTCTCTCCTTTGTACCTTATTATTAGGATAGTTGTGAAGACTTACTGTTTGACAAGATTTTCCCGAATTACTCGTTAATTTGAAAATATGAATACTTACAGAGCATAAATCATTTGCTTAACAGATGAGGAAAATATTACATATCAACAGTTGGTCGGGACGACTATTCGCCCATCACTCTTTTGCAGTGGAATAAACTCACTTTTCAATGTACCAATTCAAATCATGACTACTCACTTGTATAAATCGCCTAATTCTTGGATGATACTCCGATGACCAGATGTAACGGAAAATGATAATCCAAAGCTGCATACCGTTTATATCTATCTGAGTTGATTCGATCACCCTAATTTCTAATTCTATGGTAATATTTCATCTTTTTTTATGGAGCTCTCTAAAACAAGTAAAGAGTGCTAAGGCTAAGAGGCTTGTTAATTTTAATGGTTTATCCGACGTTGCCCAATAATTGTATTATGTGGTATGGAAAACTAGATGACTATATTTTTGATAGAATTCTAAGAACGGTTATTTCAAGCATCCGACAACCTACCGGTGTATGACATGTGTCATAAATATTCAGATATATCATGGTTTACGTCTGTACCTGGATTTTTTGCGTCCTTAACTCATTCAGGACAGGAATTATTGCTTTGTTTATTTCTGAGTTGATGCGATTGCACTAACTTTCAATCCTATGAGACTATTTCATCTTTTTATGGAGCCCACTAAAAGAATAACAATAGTAATAATATATGCGATTTACCGTATATAGCGGACTTATCCACTCTGCGGAGTGCTCAAGACGCTTTCGAAGAGCAATGAAAGAGTATTAAAGCCCAAGTATAGTGTTGGTAAAGATTAAGATATGTGAATTTGGGGGATATTTGCCATGACATGTAATTTTTATACACAGTTCAGGACCATAGCATCTTTTTCTACGAGCGAATTCTTTTGAAAATTTGAATTTGACCGTTAAATCGAATTTAGCGCCCTCTCTTGGTTATAACAATATTTTGCCTCTTTTCGGGCACATGCAAAGTGATTTCCAAGATTTGATTAAAGCATGATAAAAAGGAATACACAAAGAACAGATTCTGAAATTTTCATCCAATTCTGTGCATGAGAAGTTGTCCTTTATCTTTTGTACAACATGTTAATGATATCATGTTTCATTTTATGTAGAATTGAAGACAAAATTTGGCGATAGAAATATTCGCTTTCACCAAAACTGTACTTTAAGAGGCCTATAAATTTGATAGTTTGCCTGACGTTGATCAACATTTTTTATTCTGTGGTATATCGATTTGTAGAGAGAATGCTAAGAACGATTATCTAAAGTCTCCTACTTGATCTTACACAACCTACCGTTGTGTATCGTCAATAGGTATATATTCAGATATATTATGGTTTACGGTAGCTGAGATCTTTTGTTCTTAAAATGTCACTACTTAGTGACAATTATTATTTTTTTTTTTTAGAATTTGCTGCTATTTTAACATGGAAATAAATTCAATTCAATTAAAGGGGACGACATTTTGTACTGTGCATGAGTTTAACTAATTCCTGAATATAATCTATTTGGTGTCAGACGGTGGACTGGTGTTCGGCTTGTACTAGATTTGGTGACAGATTTCTAAAAGCCATTATTTAGAGTCTCGCACTTGACCTGACACAACCTACTAGCGTGTGACCTAATTTATGTCATTAAGATATATATAGCCTATTCAGATATATCATGATTTATATCTGTACCTGGATTTTCCGCGTTTTTAACCCATCCAGGACAGAAATAATTTTGCAACAAATTCAATCACTATTCCTTTCCCAATTTGTAACACTAGCATTTGTAATTCTCTTTTTAAAATCATTACAATTGCGTATTATGTTACCAAATTGAATCTTCATCGCGAAAAGCATGATCAGATTTTATTTATTTGCCAATTTGCATGAAAACTAATGATTTGTAAATGTTTAATGTGTTGCCAATTTAAGGATCTGTGGCAATTTGAGTCATTTATTTCGTTTAAAAATCATTCGAGATAGATAGCAATTGGTAAAAAAAAATAACAAAGGTTAGATTTGGTGAAAAAGAAATAGTTCCTTTTTCTTCTAATGCCTCTGGGCGGTGTTTCACCAAGATTAGACAGACTTTAAAACGACTTTACGCCCGACTGGTATCAGTTCTTGTGCTGAATGATCTCGAATCTTACGCGTATCACACTAGTTAATGTAGTCCAGTCTTTCTTAAAGTCGTGCGTAACTTTAAGAACGATGTTTCACCAAGATAAGAAAGACTTCACGCACGACTTTACGTTCGACTGGTATCCCTTCTTGTCCGTATAATTCATAACAGTACGCGCATTGAGCGAAATAATTGATACCAGTCGAACTTAAAGTTGTGCATAACTTTAAGAAAGACTTGGTGAAACACCGCCCTGGGTGGTGTTTCACCAAGATAAGAAAGACTTTACGCACGACTTTACGTACGACTGGTATCCCTTTTTGTGCGTAATGGTTCACATTATTACGCGCATCCAGCGCAAGAACTGATACCAGTCGAACGTAAAGTCGTGCGTAACTTTAAGAACGACTTGGTGTATATGTTTAGAACCCTACATCAAAAGTTATTGAACCAAAACACAAAATGTGTTCTATTATCCTGAACATGCTGAAAGGGTTAAACTGTTTAAATCAAATAGAATATATGCAGGCACCACTTAACCCAAAAGACAAGATGGCTTCCAAATGAACTATCACACCTTTTTGGTAGCTTGCATCATTTGATAATTGCGCGAGGCATATAGTTTATCTTGTAACTATTCTCTTTATGGTAGAGCGTCTGCCCCATGAACGGAAGGTCGTGGGTTCGATCCCCGGTCGAGTCATACCAAAGATTTTTTTCCAGGCGCTCGGCATGTAAGAAAGGAGAAGGGTAATAATAACTTTATGTTATGCAGGGCCCGCTGGAAGAGCAGCTACCGTACAGTTGAATGTGGCTTCCCTGGGTAAATGAAAATATTATTATTATTATCATTATTATTATTTCAAGACAGATTTCTGGCAACTCTGCTACCATAGATGTATTGTATATTATTGCATTGTATGAAGCATTTATTTTAATTAAATGAATACAAGTAATGTACAAAAAGTGAATCTGGCGCCATACAAATTGTATATTCTTAAATATTTGATATAATTGTGATATTTCATATTGATGAACGTAAATTAAAATGAATTGAAAGAGAAGAAACTAATCTTGTGGTTTTGTCCTATTTATTACGTTAGTTGTTTTTGTAATGAGATGAAAAGTATGATAATAAAAAGGAGGCAGAAAGACAGGCTGTTTATTATTTACATGGTTTTGGCTCTTTTTTAAACCTTAACAAATCATAGTTTTTTCTGTAGAAAATGAACCAGAATTCGTTCGTTTTGAAATGATATGTTGTTATTAGTATAATTATTATTATTTACCCAGAAACCTCATTCTAAAGGCCGACACACACCATTGTGTTTTTAGTCTGCGTCGGCCCAGCATTTTTACTGTCAAAAACACTCCCTGGGCGCACAAAGAAGCAGGTCATATGATGAACTATACTGACGCTCGGCGTAAGCTATTTGAGAGCAATCCGAACAATAGTCCACCGTCTGATCAGCGTATATTATGCGCTCGGGCAGCGTTCCTAATTTTGTAAAAACGCTGGGGCGACACAGTCTAAAACGCAATAGTGTGAATCGACCTTGATCTGATGGACAAGTTCAAGTTTTGACTATAATTGATTGTACGACTATTGAGAATATTGATGGTACAAATCATATGCCGCACATCATATCAATGGCTCTTCAAATAATCAAGCTGCTACCGAAATGTAGTATTGGATTTCAAACTCGAGCCTGTCTATCAAATCGACAAAAGTGTATTTTCTTTTCGTATATTCGCAGACTGTTATTATCTAACCTTTTAAACCTCTTCTTTCACTCTCTTACTTCTTCATCTCCCCATCTCTATCCCTCAATATCACCCTATCTCTCATTTTCTCAATCCCCCACTCTCTCATTCTACCTCTCTCGCTCTCTCTCTCCCTCTCTGTCCCCCCCCTCTCTCTCTCTCTCTTGATCTATCTATCTCTCTATGTATCCCCCTCTCTTTTTCTTTTTTTTTCTCTCTCTCTACCCCTATCTATTTATCTCTCCATCTCTTTTTCATTCTCTCCCTCTGTCTCTATCTCGCCATTTATCTTTCTCTATCTCTCTGTCTCCAACTCCTCGTGTCATACTTTTATGTTACCTCACATATCCCTTATTTTTACCTTCATCTTTGACAAGCATTATCTCCTCTCTCTTTTGAAACATCAATTCACACATATAAATACAGTTTGAAATGCAGTTTGAATACGCACACGACATTTAAGTAACCTTCTCGTAACTTTATTTGAAAAGAAATGTGGAATATTTCAGTTGACAAAACGCAGTACTTGTAATGCAGCCATTCTTATTACAGTGCAAGCCCGGTATACCGGTATATGCGTTATCCGCGTATAGGGTCCGCGGTATCCGATGTTTTGCTTCTCAGTTTCCTGCACATACCCTGTAGTGTCGGGGGTTCTTTCTCCTGAATTTCTTGTCGCATACACAGGTGTGGCCGGATACCCGATGTGTGCATCCTGCAGAAGGGGAAAATAGAGAAAAAATGATTCTCACATTATAATGAAATTCATGTACGTAGATGAAAACAGTAAGTGAAATCGTTAATCCCCCTTAATTTCAACAAATTAAATGCACCCTTCATGCTGCGCACAATATATCTGCAATACGACGACGAGATTTAGACATTTACAAATTTTGAAATTTATTAATTCAAACGTCATCGACATAATACAGTCAACATTCTGTTCATATTACATTTTTTCATATACATTATATTATGAAATGCAAATCATACATATTGAGAAACAGAAATGTAGCAATGGTTTGATTATAATTGATGAAACAATATTGTTGAGCATCCGTAACAGCACTCACCAGAACATGTTCATCAAAGTCAAAATTATTTAAAAAGCATGAATTTGGTGTTCAAATTGTAATAATCTGCAATAATCTTCCTGTTCATTAAGATAAAAACCTAACATTGATGACAGAAATTGATTCTTTAACATAATCCTTATTAAAATATATATATATATGAGCATTTTCACTGACACAATTAAAGCAAACGAATAAGGAAAAAAGGTCATTTTGTACCATTCTTGAAAGTAGCATTGGAGGGAATGATAAACCCCCAAAGTTTGCTTTCTTGGAGATCTATCATCATGTATATTAATGCAAAAAAGCTTGATTTTGTAGCTGTCATAATTCTAATGAAATCTCGAGGTAAATTTAAATTAGAACCCATGAATTTCATTATCAAAAGGTCCAGCACCATTTTATTTTCCTTTAATTGGGCAACAATCAACAAAATCATTTGAATAGAATTTAAGTCTATACCGTAATGATAGTTTGCTCATCTTGCTTGCAACTTTTTCCGTTAGCAAGAAACAGAAATACACAAATGCGAAGAAGCTGGATTTGTTTAACCAATAATTATGTCGATAGCATGGTGCGAACCTTATGTGATTGCATGCACATGTAGGTTTCATCCGTTACTAGGCAAGCGTTATTACTCCAAACTGGGTTCGCGATCCGGGACAAAATACTCACGGAAGAAACGGCCTTTGCCTTTCCCCCTCTTCTCCACCTCGTACTGGTCCTCATCATCCTCGTCATCAAAGTCGAAATCGACGTAATTATCTCGCTTCTCAAGGAGGTCGAGCACCAACCCGAACTCATCATCAGCGGCATCGTCTTCGAACGTCATCGCTGTGGCGAGGGCGAGGACGAAGGCGAGGAGAAGGATGATCACGAGGCAGGACTTTGATGCCATTCTGAGCTGTATTGTTAATTTGAGGTCCTGTTCGAAATTAGCCAAAGTGTATTGTTTTATGAAGACGAACAAATCCTGACATAGCGCCAATTCAATCGGCATCCTATCGAACAATGTGTTAATTCTATTGAAGAACACATTTAAATATAGATTTGAAACTCATTTCGTGTATAATACATCTGGCTCTCGTCACTTCGTGAAAACACGGACAAAATTACATGGTTTTAAACTCCATCTCTTGACAAATTGGAAGATTGATTAATCTGTAAAATCTGGTTATTATGGATATCACAATACATAATTGGCAAAATCAAAACACCAAAGGCTCAAAGTAAATACCGGTAACCTTAGACTCGATTCGAGTAGAGCCATAAGAAAAAAAAGAAAAGAAAAGATGAAATACTGTGTTGAAAAAGATTATATGCGCCTAATAATGCACTGCTAAAGCCAGGGTTATAGTGCTGCAATTGTAGAGCGCTTAGGGACTTCCCGTGAAGAGGTGATAAGCGCCATATCATTATCATTATTATTAAAAAGATATCATATTTATTTGCTTCAACGAACGGTAGCAGTAGAACCGTATTAATATATTGGAAAAAATAAAGCAAGAGTCCGGATGATTTTTCCCCGATAGTACTTTGGCAAATTCTTTATCACAAAATACTGTATTTGAAAACGAAGGTATACATGTCCAATAAGGAATAAGAAATAAGATCAAATATATTAACAATGCTAATGTAAAACATCAGGGGCACAGCACAATTCTTAATAAATAAGTAATAATCTTAGTTTAAAAAAATCACTTTTTAAACTAATTTCCCCCCCCCCCCAAAAAAGAATACATACCACTGGTAAAATCAGATGAGAGTATATCTTCAGATCTTCGTGAGATATTGGTGATTTCAAATTATGCTACTTTGGTCAAGTTTCTCTGCCGTATTTATAATTTTTCAAAGATCAAAATGTTTCTTGAATTTCACATTCCATTGACTCTCAAGGGCTTATAATTCTAATGTTGAAGTTAACAATTTCAAAAAAAAAAAAAAAAACAATTAGAAATAATCATCATGATGAAATGGCCCTAATGCTTATATCAATCAAGGGGAAGATAAAAACATATTCGGGAAAGTGTTATTGTAAGATGGGTGACGAGAGGACGATTACTTATTTCTTAATGCCTAAATTAAATGTTATTTCATCTGGTTTGTGCCATTAAGCACAATCAATCAACTTCACTTGAAGCTTGATTACTGAACAGTAGAATATTCATTATCACATCCGTCTTATTTGTAAAATTGTTCATTTGATATGCTTTGCCAAGGTCATTGAGTCTGCTATTTTGCGTCTACCGATAAATATGAATCTTATCGGCAATTTTGTTGTATTTACTTCTCGACCATCGCTCTAACCATGCATCAGTCTGTAAATTTTCCTTCTCTTTTCGTCTCTCCCCATCTCTTCCGCTGTTAGTGATCCATGCTCTCCTCCTAACTTCCCCTTCTCCTTCCTACCTATACTATCTTTAAAATACAATTACTGCGCAAGTCTCCAACATGTAGTTCTTCCTATTTCTCCCTATCTCTTCCTAAATCCACCTATTATTCGTACAGCCTTTCATCTTTTAGCATTAAAAAGTTTTGGTACAGATTAAGCAATATGAATTTTACGGGATGTTTATCATTGCATAATATGTTAGATACCATAGCATATTTTTCTTTACAGAGTGATTCTTTATGAAGATTTGAATTCGACCGTTAAATCACATTTAGCGCCCCCTCTTGGCAATAACAATTTTTTTTTGGTTATTGGGGCATATGCAAGCTTTTTTCCGAGCTTTGACAAAAGAACGATAAAATGAGTATATACAAAAATTAATTTTTGAAATTTTATCCAATTCTTGGCGTGATAAGGTGTCCTTTTATATAGAAAAAAGAAAAATATTTATTTAGCCTCGGGGCACCCGAGACTGAGATATTTTGTACATTTTAGGTTATAACCTTATCAAACTTCTTTGCTATTGTTTTCTTTACTGAATTTGTTACTCAAATAATGTGCATTACCTTTAATAACGTGTAGTATTTCCATTTTCCTATTGCTGTACTGTATTGATTTGTATTTTGTTGGGAATTAAATAAATAACAAATTAAATGAATTGTCATGATATTATATTTATGGCAATGTCATGTCTCTTCTAGAAATATAGCTTCGAATTTCTATGCCTAATTTTCCATTCCTCTTACGCACACTTTAAAGCACACACACATATACATACACACACGCACGCACACGCAATAATACATCATTGACGGACATACGCTAGCGAGCATTCTTGATAACCACGACTATATAATTACAAACACACAAGCACATACATTTTTTTCAGTCGAGCATACAAACACACATGTACACCCACATCCCTCAAACACATTACATAAACGCACGTATCTCTCTCTCCCTCTTTATCTGTCTGTCTGTCTCTCTCTATGTAGCTCTCATTCTCTCTCTTTCTCTTTTCTGCACTTAGAATCGTATCGATTGTATCATG
Source organism: Temnopleurus reevesii (assembly GCA_036244855.1). NCBI lineage: Eukaryota > Metazoa > Echinodermata > Echinoidea > Temnopleuroida > Temnopleuridae > Temnopleurus > Temnopleurus reevesii. The sequence goes on along the minus strand of BQKZ01001828.1, from coordinate 13,318 downwards.
GTAGAGCAACCATATGCACTCTCATTGTGAACAAAGGGATAAAGAAATTGGACAAAATAAGAAATTCCATTCATGCATTCAAAATAGCTTTATGTATGTAAATCAAATTTTCTTCCCTCTTATTCTGCGGGCAGATGTCGAATCTGTATCACAACTTTTCACTGAATTAACGATGAACTAATTTCCTTTGATGAAAAGTCCTATCGTGAAGACTTGAGTGAAAGTTGGTTATTTTGTCAAATTCCTTTGTCACTTCTGCTCGCAATGTCTGCACCCTTCACGGCGTTTCATATCATGTAATGCATGTACTATGCAATCTATGTATTTCCTCATTAGAACAGTTCATTAGAAATTGGGAGGACCAATGTTTCTGTACTCTTTGCAATACAATTATGTGAGTGGTCGATAAACCTATGAGTACTTTAATCACCAAAAAAAAAAAAAAAGGTAACAATTGCCTCGTTACCCTCGTTCGCCATTGTCATTCGGAATATGTGTTTGAACATATCTTGCACAATTTTTGAGAAAAGGGAAGTATTAAAAGGTAGCGAGGACCACACCTTTAGATTATTGTTTAGCTTGTATTTCATGTTTTTCTAGAAATGTACTGTAATATTTACCTTTAAGTGAGAAGTAGAATGAAAAGAAAAACGAACATACAAGTAAAAAGTATGAAATGGCACAAACCCTTTTTTTTCAGGGGGTCAGTCAGTTGAGGGCAGCAAAACGATATTTTCTGTGGCATAATGGAAGTCATGAGTTTATGTTATATCACGTAGGCCCCAAAAAGGAAACCGAATATATACATAGATTTCAAACAAGCGCCTTGAACTTTTCGGCATGCCTTATTTCTTTCTTCAGAAATTCACTTTTCCTCTGACACCCTTGCTGACGAAAGTTGTCGATCGAGGACTTCTTCATTGGAGTTAGTGCATTTCATAATAGATATCAAGAAAGGAAAATGAAAAAAGGGAAAGAAAAGAAGTAGGAGCAAAAGAAAATGGCGAAGGAGAAGAGGGAAAAGAAGAAAAAGAAAATCGAATCGTTTTTTTTTTTTTTTTATAATTGCTGCTTAGAGCTAACACAACATGAAAGGGAATGTATAATACAGAGTAAAATCTTTTCAAGTGTATCGTGATAAGCTCCGTCAAATGTATATAAAATAGGTAATAGTTGTGAGTATATTACACAAAAGAGACAAGTATAGATGTATTCTGACATTGATAACGAGCATATCTTTTTTTTCTGAGGGTATGTTTAAATCATCACGGGAATAAATTTTTGTAGTAGGCGACGTCCATCAACCATAAACAATAAATCATTCCTCATAGGCGTGGTTTATGAAGCATAACTTTCGTTACGCGCAAGTAGGGGGCGTGGCGTAGCAAAGGAGCTCATCGTTTGGTGAATGATGTGCCAATCATGGTGCCGAATGAAGCGTTCATTCGTGTCGTGTGCAAGTAGTGGGCGTGGTCTATGGACCGTGGCGCTTTATTGGTAGTCTGCGGGCACAGACCAGAATTGGCTTCGGTTTTGCAGTTTGCACAAGCAATGGCTACAATCTTTGCAATGTATTGTGAAACTCCCTAGAGAGGCTTTTGAAAATAATACAATAGCCAGTGAAGCCTTCACAATGGCTCGAAAACTCAAGATGATATTTCTTTCACATTGTTCTTCAATTTGTTACTTACACCCCTGCTAAAATATTTTAATTACATTTCGGGGAAAGACTTTTTGTTGAGCTGAGTAATGTATGCAAACCTGATGTTTTTTTTTCAAAACAGTTTTTACGAAACGGTTTGAAGAATACCACGTCATAACACTCGTTTAATAAACCAACTGCAATAGGTGTTGGGCCAGTAGTCACCCAACCAACTGATATGCATTATGTTCCTCATCTGTAGGACAAGTTATTTATGCCCTGCAATTAATATATTTACAACTTACTAAACAATCGGCGATATCCTGCCCAAAATGAAGATAAGCCTAATGATAAGGTCAAATTTGCTTAACGAATGAGGAAAAAATATGCCCAACAGTTAGTTGGATTGACCTTTTGCCGAACCCTTTTTACAATGTACATGATTTGAAATCTATTAGCAAACAGGCCCTTTGACAAATCCGAAAAATATATAGATAGAGCCTTTGCACGCAGACTACACTTTTGGCGGGAAGCTAGTTGTTATTGATGCCAGCAAAAATGAAATCGACGACAGTGATGCGTAGAGCAACGCCGCCGTCCGAGTAGAACGAAGCTAACAAACCATGACGGTGATTATATGAAGCTCAACTGAGAGTTTACCAACCGTTTAGAAGATGAAATAAAAAAAAAATGATGAATTTGTTACTCTTTTTAGTCATCATGGTCATAGCCAGCCGACCTTGAGCAATGGTAATACATTCAAAACTACATACTTCCGGCGGAACGATGACAGCGGAAGGGGGATTTGCACCTTTGCGTTTAACCTGCGTCGGCTCAGTGTTATTTTAATAGAAACGCTCCCCGAGCGCCGCATACGCTGATCAGACGTTGGACTGACGTTCGGCTTGCGCTCAAGGAGCGTACGCCTACCGTTAGTCCTCCGTATGGCCTGCGTCCGGAGAGCGTTTTTATTTTTAACCGCTGGACGGGCGCAGGCTAAGAACGCAAATGTGTGAGTCGGCCTTAAGGATGACTTGAACCTTTGCGTTAATAATCTGCGTCGGCCCAGCGTTTATTTTATTTATTTAAATTAAAAACGCTCCCCGAGTGCAGCATACGCTGATCAGACGGTGGACTGACGTTCGGATTCCGCTCAAGGAGCATATAAAATGAACGTAAGTCCACCGTGTGACCTACGTCTTTGGCGTCCAGGGATCGTTTTTAATTAAAAAAACGCTGGGCAGAAGCAGGATAAAAACGCAAAGGTGTGAGTCAGAATTTAATGCAGATGGCAGATTACTAATGATATGATACAGAAAATGGCGGCAATGAAGAACAGTAAGCTATTCGTGAAGAAAAAAATATTTAATTTCTCGTCGTGCTGGGCAATGGATTTTGATCTTTCCAATATATATATAGCTGTCTCTTATACACATCTAGGTAACAATTGCCTCGTTACCCTCGTTCGCCATTGTCATTCGGAATATGTG
>BQKZ01001827.1:78990-96430 GCA_036244855.1 Temnopleurus reevesii | reverse complement strand
CTCGCTATTCCAGGTAAAAAAAATCTGCTCGGCAATCTTCGCAATCAAAATGGCAGCGGACAGTTTGGCTCCTAACCGGAAGTCATGTCGATCATGACGGACTGACTTTAATCAATGCTAATGAAATCATACAAGGTTTCAAGTCCACTTCAGATTACTTTCATGATTGAGACCAGTGTTCCTGTATAGATTCTGTTAAATTGGTTCAGTTAGACTGTAATTACCTTGTTCAGTGATTTAGATGTGAAAGTGATCTCGTATCAATTTATTCACCAGGTTGGAGCTAGCTATGACTGAAATTATTCAAACTCGCACACAAAATTGATATTGTCCTAAATGTGATATGTATGAAAACGAAAAAAAATCAACAAATTTGCTGTACTCATAATCATTGTGATCTGATGATAAGACAGTTCTAATGAAAAGTTTTATGAGATCAGTAAATGGAATCATGGAATAAGATCTAACTTGAGACTATGACTCGTTATTCTGATTTCATGAAACCATTACATTCTTCAATTCCCTTTTTTTTATAATTTGCATTTCAAGCAACTTGCATGTTAGTACTCTTATGGGGTGTTGTTCAAAATCAACTGCAACTTTGCAAATTGTAACACGCATTTTCAATTTCTCTCGGTACGCGCATTAAACAAGATGCGCATGAAACAATGATTTTGATTGGCATGTTACGATCAACTGCAATTTTCGCTCAATTGCAACTTTTGAACAACACCGGCTTAGATTGCTCAAAATCTGCATTTTCTTGACCAAATGGATTTCTAATCCATGTTTTGTTTATAATCTAACATTTGATGTTAAGTGAGATGTTTTCATTGCAAAATTTAGAGCTACATGTAACTGCAAATTTCATAACGTGTCAAATGATGCATGGTCAGCAGAGGCAATTTAGAGATTTTTTTCAAAGATTGCTTTTTGTTTAGCTGACAATTTAACAATTGAAATTTAGCAAGGACACATGCGCATTACATTTCTTTTTGTAATCCAGTATTATACTTGCTTTTACTGTTTCTGTTCATTTATTCATGGAGTATGGATTTTTTTAAAAACTTGTTTTTATAATATTTAGACAATGAAAATCATGCTTCCCTTTGAGGTGATTTATCATTGGAGCACATTTTTATATTTTATGAATAGCAGGCTTCCAGCTAAATTGCATGTGATAATTGAATCACTGATACTTACATGGGAGTCACTGAAATAGTTGCATCACTAAGACCAAAGTTAAAAAAAAAAAAAAGGAATGGAGGAGATGATTTATATTGTTTTAAAATAGTACAGTCCAACCTTGTTATAAAATGATTTAAAGATTTTTCTTTATCACAAGTTAATTTTCCTGTTCCTGTGTTTTTGTAATTTATTGTATTTTTTCTAATATACATCTGTAGCAAGGTTTCAATATAAAGAGGTAATTTCTCTGGACCCAACAAGCTCGTTACAACAAGGTTAGACTGTATCAGTATGGAACTGCAAATTTCAGCCAGTTTTTTTTTTTTTTTTTTTTAATTTGAAGTTACATGTGTTTCTGGGCAGTGGTAACTCATATCCAAAAACTAAGGGAAAAAACAACATCTTTATTTCTCCGACACTTTAAGGTTGTGCAAGAGGCATTGTTTCAGTTATAAACTCGGTAGAAGCCTGTTCTGGGAAATAAAATGGCTTGTGAAATATAAATGGATTTAGTTGGTTTAGTAGGTTATTTAGTTCAATATATGATTTCAATATCGATTTATATCACTCATCTAGAAAACTGGGGCCTCAGTGCTGTTTCACAAAGCTGTTCTTATGATACACATGACTCTACGAATAACTGGTGATGCTTTTTTTCACTCAATGATGGTGCCTGAGAAAGGGTCACCAGTCGTTGGTAGAGTGATGCGTACCTCTACAAACATCTTAATGAAGCAGGTGCTAGGTCTGCCAAATTTACACTTCCATATGTTGTCTCATCATTTATTCTGATTTCTCCAGGTTGGACAAGAAATAGTTTCCAGGATCAGTTTCAGAGATTTTATCCCTCAAAATAATAAGATGTTATATTCAGTATGTGTAAATAAAATGCTGACCTTTTCATACCAAATGATATTAGTTGGAGAAATTTATTTTATTTCATTACTTCTTAGTATGTTTAAAAAAAATATTTTGCTGCAAGCATTAGCATGAATATACAAATTCTAGATTTACAGTGAGAATGGTGTTTGTAGATACATCAATCAATTCGTTTTAAGAATCTGTATTTTCTGCACAGACATTACTGTATTTTCTTTCACACCATACCATTTACAGGACAACACCATGAGGTATTACATTTATTTACTAGCCTGCTCGTTAATTTGTCACTCGGCTGGTTATCAATTCGGAAATAATTGAAGGTACAGAATTTTGAATATTGACAATACTGGGGTTACTTCATGATGAACTGGCCTGGCAAACACTTAATCATTGTGAGCAAAAGGGACAAAGGATTTTGAACCAAGGAAACAACTTCATTCACAATAGGTTAATGAGCACAAAGGAATGTAGCTTCCCAGTTCATTGTGATTTGTCTTGTTTCTCCGCATAATAAGTGGGAAGAAAAATCCTCTACTGTCTATCTATTGTGAATGCCTGAATGAAGATGTTTATTTGGTCCAAAATCGTTTGTCCCTTCTGCTCATAGTGAATAGTATACCTGTCTGTATTTACTTCTTTGAAAATATGAGCGATGTTGAGACTTGGCTAGTCCAGTTGAGGACTGAGTGTTCTGATAGCACCCACCTCTGCATATTCACTTACACTGTACACACAGGGACTGTACAGCACTCAACCACAGAATCCTTACATAACAGATCAGAGGGGTATACATATCGGAGGCTTATGTAAGGACTCTGTGGTTGAGTGCTGTGCAGTTCCTGTGTGTTCAGTGTAAGTGAATATGCAGAGGTGGGTGTTATCAGAACACTCAGTCCTCAACTGGACTAAGACTTGGCTAGTGATAGATATTTCGTGATCCCTTCCAATTTTTATAATGTTTGAATTTTTTCTGTCAAGTCTTTTGAAGCGAATGAAGTATAAAATAGCTTTAGCGTTTGATCCTTGCAGAATCTTAATCAGCAAAATGACAAGGTAATGAGGTGAACACACAAGTACAGTGTATATAGAAAAAGTTAAACAATGAGTTGGAGAGAAAGAAGAAACAGGATGTGAGTGAAGAATAATGGAACTCCAATAAAGTGGAAACTCAGTATAACGAGGTTCTTGGGACCCTCAAAACACCTTGTTATGGTATCTTTTTATTTTAGTTTTAAAAATAATAACAATCAGTTATTAAGAGCTGGGACCATATTTTTACCTCTATATAACAGATGTTTTGTTATATCAGATCTCTTTATAATGAGTTTCCGCTGTTCTTGAACAAAAGAAAGATGACCAGCTGGAAGGGCAGGTGGGAAAAACAAAGAAGGAATTAGAGAAGTGCAAGAATTGTAAGCGGTGAAGGGAAAGCGAGAAAGTCAAACAAAATACTATAGATAAACGTAAGTTATACATGCCCCCTTCCCCTTGTCTTTATCCGTTTATCTAAGTCTCCTTTTGCAACTTTGATCTCTGAGTAACAGATCAACTGAGAAAGGGGTGAGAAATACATGTAGTCAATCTATGTGATCTGACTCATTGAATACTTAAATATACTGAAATATTTTGTTGTTTTGTATTTTGTGTAGGTAATGAATTTTCTATTAAATTATTATCAAATTTAGATTACACAATGTTTCCCATAAACAAGAGGAAGGGGGGCGAGATCTTATACTCGGGACCGGGGTTTGAACCACCCCTACTACATTTTCCCCAGATGTGTGCACAAATATGGCGCTGTGTAAATACAGTCCCTATAATTGAGACTCTTATACTTCAGACCCTCCACTAGGTTATAGGTCGTGGTGATTGTTCGCCAACGATACGATTCATAGGACAGTTGCCAAGCATCACATTCGGCCTACAGAAAAAAATCGAACTTTTATGAAATGTTCTAAAAACGTCTCAAAAACATAATAGGACTTGTGGTTAATATTATTATCTACTGTCACATATGCAAGCATTTTCTGGGGGAAAAAAATGAATTTATAGGCGGAGAGGGGGGGGGGGTGTCACTCCCTGCGAAGTCTGTAGCACGTCAGCGTCCCGAATTATCGGATCATGAGCCGCGTGAGCTGGTCCCACGAGGGGTCCAATATGTCCCCATTTTGCCTAAAAGCCAACAATAAGCTTACCGGGGTATTGAGAACACAGCCCCTGCTTAATTAAGCCTCTTAATAAGTCTGTTGTCCAAATATTTCACAAAGGTTCCCCAAAATACCATCCCCCAGCTCATTCTGCCTTCATGAATTTTCAATCCTCGTAAACGTTCTCGCCTTTTCAAGTTAAAACAGAGGGGGTTTTTTTTTTTAGGTAAAGGGACGTATCCCGACCTGAGTGTATGGGTACATTGTGATCACGACAGAAGGGGGTTGGGTAGACCCGGAGACACCGCCAGTATAAGGAGTTGGGATAACATTGTAACTTCATGTAAGGTATACTCGCTGTCATATATGGAAAAGCACCCCATAAAAGATCGGGATTTATGCTCCACGGTGTGAGGGGGTTAACGAATTTGGTGGACGCTGATGCGCTATGGAGTAAGCGACCNTGGAAAAGCACCCCAAAGAAGATCGGGATTTATGCTCCACGGTGTGAGGGGGTTAACGAATTTGGTGGACGCTGATGCGCTATGGAGTAAGCGACCCGTAACCCCCCCCCCCCCCCCCATTTTTTTTTTTTTTTTTTTTTTTTTTTTTTTTTTTTTAATCTGTTCCTCTTTATTTAGATTAAAAGATTAAAAGATTAAAAGATTTTAATTCCAGACTTCGCTTTGATATGGTCCATTTTCACCTTCAATGCATTCCCCTTGTAAGTTAAATTTTCAACTTGATTTGCTTCAGACAAACAGTCACTTGAAAAAAATAACATAAATATAGAATATAGACAAAATGGCCTGGAAATTCAAATATATTTTGAAGAAAAAAAATGTTCATTTAGGCATTTAGTCAGAGTACTAAACCTGGGGGCGTTTTAGTATAATCCGGGGACGTATTGACGTGGGGACGTGTTAGCGCTGGGACGTTTTGTTCGGCTGAAAGTCATGTATTCTATCCATGCCCAGAATCCTTGCAGAATTTCGTTTTGCTTTGCCAAGTTGCAGACACCATAATGTTTTGATGAGGAATCAGAGAGACCGAGAAAATCTTGACCGATGAGAAACTAAATTTATACTTCATTTGTGAGTATGATTCTGCCACTTTTGTATAAAATGAAGTTAGCGAAATCTTCATTGCATGTAGATGAAAGTCAGTGTTATGTGATTCTGTTTCATTCTGTACTTTGATTGAAATTATAAGTGTCGATGCACATTTTGCAAATCGTGTGTATGTGTTGATGTGGAAGGCCAAATGCTGCTCTTCTATTGGTCAACAGCGGCCAAGCCCCTCTATTACTGAATTGCGATGGGATTCACAGCACTTGGCACTTCGCCAGATCCTGAGGATGGTTGTTTACCTTAGCACATAGACACGTAGGACTTATTTTGTTTGGCTATACTGTACAAGTTGAATGTGCCACGATGGCCAATAATTTACTTACACCACATTGGTTTTTTTTTCAGGATAAAGCTCAAAGGAAAGTCAACCCCCAAATAATGTATTTTTTAAATTCCAGTCATCAAAAATAAAATCTTTGAGACAAGTCAGACAACTACTAGTACTACTAGTCAACTAAAAAGTAAAGTAATAAAAATAAATATATGAATGCTTAAATATTTTAGACAAATAACTGATGATGTCAATGGTGCTGTCATAGGTTGACTGTTATATTCATATCAATTTTAATATGAGAAATGTTACCTTTATCCCTAGACAGAAAAATCTGACTCTCGGAGGGGTTTTTTAACGATTTCTGACTTTTGGTGGTGCCCCCTCCAGAGAGTCAGAAAACGCCCCAATTCAGCGTGTAGTGCAGGTTGTTGAAGCGATAATACACAGCGTTAATGGGAGAAAGGGTGCTGCCGCGCATTCTCACGAAAATAAGCTAATTTACGTCTATATGATATAAAATAAACTATGAATACGATTAAAAAATATATAATTTTTCAGATTACCTTGAAGGTTTCCCCCAAAAACCTTGAAAATCTGTGTTTTTTGCGTGAAAATCAGAGGGTATCACAACAAATTCTCGATACTCGTTGACTTTTACACGTATGAATGTCAGCCAATCACAGTCGTCTTTCTATATATCGAATTAATATTCATAATGTTCAGGTGACCGAGCTCGATACCTCAACACGACGTCGACGAGAAAGCACATCGCTCTCGTGATTTGCATACAATGAATATTCATAATCGATCAACTTTTTGAGGTCAAAGGTTAATCGTCAGCCAATCAGGGAAAGTCTTTTATTTTACTTCGATCGGACTTGTTTTGAGGCCGCTAGAGCTGAGATTTCACGGATATTGCCCTAATATTTAATTTTAAGCATTCAAATGGAATAAAAGGTACGTTTTTACATCTTTATAACATTATCCCATGATTAAACATTTTGTTTAATCGAAAAAATGGAGGTTTACACCATTTTTCATGATTTTTATCGGGATTGTTGGCGGCGACCGCTCGAGGGTATTTTAGGCTTCATCACAGGCATCTCTAGCGCTGTTAACGGTCTACTTTATCCCCCAAAATATAATTTACCCAATATACAGAGGAGTCATGATATCCAGCTATTTGAATGTGCACATTCATTGTCATCAGATTGGCAACATATCTGAAAATTTTCAATGACTTCCCCATTTTTTCAAGTGATTAAAGTATTCCCGCATAGAATGGCGCCATCTCTCGTTGAAAGTGCTGCCCCTCTGCAGCTACCAACGAGCCAATTGGAGAAATGCCGTGATCGTGACGTCATCGTATTGCATTAGCTAGCTGCTTGTACCGCAGCCATAAAGCTTATATGGACTTGTTGTGTATTAAATATTGCATATTCTTTGCTTGTTCCACCCCAATAATCAGAAAAGTTTAGTAAAATCCGAGCACTGTGATATTCTGTTTTAAAATGGAAATTATATTTGACAGATAAAACGTTTTCCCCCTTTTTTGATCATCAAAAAACTAGCCGTACACATTGCAATGTGTGATTACCATCCTGTTGAGCAGATCCAGTTGCGTTTATGACTATGTNGACGTGGGGACGTGTTAGCGCTGGGACGTTTTGTTCGGCTGAAAGTCATGTATTCTATCCATGCCCAGAATCCTTGCAGAATTTCGTTTTGCTTTGCCAAGTTGCAGACACCATAATGTTTTGATGAGGAATCAGAGAGACCGAGAAAATCTTGACCGATGAGAAACTAAATTTATACTTCATTTGTGAGTATGATTCTGCCACTTTTGTATAAAATGAAGTTAGCGAAATCTTCATTGCATGTAGATGAAAGTCAGTGTTATGTGATTCTGTTTCATTCTGTACTTTGATTGAAATTATAAGTGTCGATGCACATTTTGCAAATCGTGTGTATGTGTTGATGTGGAAGGCCAAATGCTGCTCTTCTATTGGTCAACAGCGGCCAAGCCCCTCTATTACTGAATTGCGATGGGATTTTCAGCACTTGGCACTTCGCCAGATCCTGAGGATGGTTGTTTACCTTAATATACGCACATAGACACGTAGGACTTGTTTTGTCTGGCTGCACTGTACAATGTGCCACATTGGCAAATAATTTATTTACTCTGCATTGGTTTGTTTTGGGGTTTTTTTAGGATGAAATATAAAGGAAAAGCTACCCCCAAATATATATTTTTTTTTCACAAAGAGCAGAACTAAAACTAAACTAAAGTAATAAAATATGAATGCATAAATATTTAGACAAATAACTGATGTTAATGGTGCTGTCATAGGTTGAGTGTTATATTCATATCAATTTTAATATGAGAAATGTTACCTTTATCCCCCAAAAATCTAATTTAGATAATAGAGGATTCATGATACTAATAGATGTGAATATCCAGCCATTTGAAGGTTTACAATAATCTGTCTGTAGAACTTAATTGCCCCACAAATAAACAAGATGATAGTTAGTAGTGCACATATGTTGTCATCAGATTGGCAACATATCTGAACATTTTCACTGATTTGCCCATTTTTTCAAGTCATTGAAAATCAACTTGTCCAATTTTCTACAAATTTTTTTTGTTCTGCCCACCAATTTTTTCTGTTTGTCTTGATAAAATATTATTTTGGGGTAGACTCTTCTTTTAAACTTTATATAGCTGGACTGAAAAAAATGGGGTTACGCAGGATTTCCGCAGAGGCTCCACCATTTTCCGTTTTTTGGTGCTAATGCACTTAAGTGCTATTATAAGGTTTACGGTGAATGAAAGTGCATTAGAACTTGTGCCCTTTTTTGGAAGGAGGAGAAAAAGTGTTAATGTGGTAGCAGTTTGTCTTCAGGGGCAGGCAAGAAGCTCAAGTCAAAGACAATTTCATGCAATCGTCCCAACCACGTGAATCCTGATGTCAATTTATATCGTATATTCAGGGCCTAACCATTCACCAACACACCTTTTTCCTGACAAGCAAAACATTCTCTGCCAAGAGAAACACATTTCACATTAATTTCTGGGTCAAGGAATCTCCTTCTGTTTTTGTCTGTATTCGAGAGGTAAGGACATTTGGGTTGGCTAATCTAAATAAAGTTTAGATTTTTATTAAAATACTTTAGCAATGTTATTGTGGCAATTTTTAGAACTTGTTGTAGTCCTGAGTATATATAAGTGCTCTTGGCATGAGTATCCTCCATGTATGGTCCATTGACTGGATGATCAGACTGGAGGCCTTATGACAAGACAATCGGCTACATTTACGTGTAAAATAGCACCAGAAGAATAGGCAATAGGCTGATAATGTTTGATAAAAATATTGCTATCATTGGACACAAAATATTTTTACTGTTCACCATTTTCCTTACGGTCAAAGTTCTTCAACAAAAGAATATTGTCATCTCTAAAACAGCCTATTCACTCAGGCTCTTTGGTGGTGATACCAAAAGCTTCTATTGTGAATACTCATTGACCTTGGAAGATCAGGGAATCACAGCAAGTGTTTTTGTGTGTGTGTGTTTTAATCATTCAACATTTTAGAAGTACTTCTGTCTGCTTGGCTATTTGCACTTTATTGTCTATTAGCCCATCGACTACTATAACTGATGATTCCTACATGTACATGATAAAGTCAATGTGAATTACAGAATTCAGTAGTCTGTGGGTTAAATGTATAGGCTGACTTTCAAAGAACCATAACAATTTGTTTGAATAGTAATTATTGGCTCTACCATTTGCAAAATGTCATGTATCATATTGCTGGTTGATAATTTCAATTGAGATGAAATTCCACCCTCAGTTGACATAAACAAAACCCCAAAAGGTAGCATATTTATACACCCCCTTGTCTTTACCTATTTATCTAATTCTCCTTTTGTTTTCTTTCAATATTTTCTCATTTTTTTTCTTGCATGTGTCACCTATGTTTAGGATCGAAAGCTCGAGCTCTTTTTTTTTTGCTTCATTTTACTCCACAGCTCTCCATTATCGGATAAGCAGTTTCAGCAGTTCTCGTTATTTATTTACTTTTAATAGAGGTTATAGTGCACTGTCAATTAAAATCAGCACAAATTTGATGGATATACATGTAATACCATTTTACCTGAGCCACCTTGTATTGCAAAGCATTATTCATATTTTCTCGCGTTGAAGACCTTAGCTTGGATGAGGCTATGAATCACTTTTAATATTTGCCTACCCCCTCGTAATTGGTGGTGACTGATCGGATGAGTACATGTGCACTGTAGATCACATTTTTCTTTGATTTTTGATCTTTCGTCACTTTGATCTTTCGTCTACAGATGTTCAGCAAACTTGTCGCTCCAAGATCATTCTGAGACATACTTACAAGCTACCAGTGTCTGACAGCAGGGAAACTGACCTAATTGATGATGAATAACAATAACGGTCTCGCCAACCTGAATCCACATCTGAAGACATATGATGAAGACACTCTCTTTCATATTGGATTCTCCTCTGTTCAAGATGACCTACCTGCAATGTTTGGTGATGTCAAGGTAATTTTCAATGATGGTTATTATAGACCACTCATTTAAATGAATATTGAATTATCTTATTGCAAATCTTTCAACCACCTGAGCAGTGTTTCACTAAGTTATGAAAGACTTAAAATAAGAAAGTTATGAATGTTTCAATATTTAGACAAATTGGCAACTGATGATGTCATAGGTACACAACTGACCAATATATCAGTGTTATAAAATGTTACTTTTCCCCAAAAAATATGATTTCCTCAAAGCTTTAACGATAGGATATCTTATTGGGAGATAAGTAGATCCCCTATTTGTATGTTTACATTCATACAAACTTTGTTTTGTTCTGTATAAATTATGAATTTTGCACCATAAATAAAATTTAAAAAAAAGAATTCTGGCATCTAGTGCACCCATGATGTCATCAAATTGACATCATGTCTGAAAATTTTCACTGATTTGCTCATTTTTCCACGTCTTCAAAAAATTATAACTTTTTTTTTATTAGTTGTCCAATTTTCTTCAAACTTTTTTTGTTCTGCCCACCAATTTTTTCTGCTCATGCTAAAAAATTATTATATTTGGTTAGACTTTTCTTTTAAGAACAATTTGGTGAAACAATTGTTACCTCGACTTTGGTGCGAAAACGTTTTGCTTTATAAATATGGTCAGAAAAAATGGTTTAAACGGGGCTTAAGATATTTTCTCTAAAGCCCAATTAAGTTCTGTGTGAGCCTTTTAGTTATGCATGTGCATTGTTTGTGTGTCTGTCCCATTGTTTCGCTGTTTGAACTAGTGTTTGTACCAGTCGTTTTTTCATTATTCATGGGAATCGATCATTTTGAAAAACTTAATATTTGGAAAACTACATGTAATCACCTTTTTAATGTCATGCGATGTTAATGGGGTTGATTTTACATATATTTATACTACCGACAAGCAAATTATTATTTTTTGCCTCAGATACTTATAAGTATATTTTTTGTCATGAATATGCTTCTGCTTTTTGCCATTCTCTTTCTAACTTCTGATCTAATCAATATTTTAGACTGTTGATATGTATGATCTTGTTCTGTTGAGCTACTAAGAGGGTGCTACAAACCCACTTGCCCGAATGCCCGGAGCAACAAAATTGAGCCTTTGGGCAAGCAAATGAAATTTCCACATACCCGATTGGGCAAGATATGATTATCAAATCTAAGAACTATACAGTGTCAACTGCCTATAAATTCTTCATTATTAGGCCATATCCAGTCACAAGATCTAATACTCAGTGACAGCTAAGACCAATTAGATGGTATGCATGTGTGTACAGCTGCTTTTGTTTGCTTGATTGTGTTTTGGGCATTAGGAATTTGTGCTCGGGCAAGTGATTTGAAAAGCAACTTGCCTGACAGGGCAAATGGTGTGAAAATTCTTGAAGCACCCTGACTAAGTAGGCAAGAAATTTTGTATAAAAAGATTCAGAAACGTGTGCAGAAAAAGAATCAGAAACGTGTGCAGTAACTGACAGATGTAATTCCAGCATTTCAGTATCCATATACTTTTTGCAGTGAAAGAACAGTTCCACTAGTTGGAAAGTAGTACTTTGTTTTTGAATGTGATAAATATAAGATTCATGTGTCATCAGTCTTAATTTATATTCTTTTTTGAAATTTTATGTAATTAATTGTGTGTAGATTAGGATAAAGTTATTACTAGCTGTTGCGGACAGGATGATATTTTATTAATCTGCTTCCATAGCAAGAGGAGTACAGTGTACTTATTCATGTTTGGTATGTGTATGTAGTGATTGATGTAGAATGAAAGTTATGTATTTAAATGATGATTTTGCATAAAATTGAAGTAAAATGAATGTTTAAAGTGATTATTAGCCAGCAAAATGTCTAATAATAATAATAATAATAAATATTGCGGATTTATATAGCGCCTTTTCGGTCAGTCTTTTTGGCTGCTGTCTCCTACCGGTCCCCAAGCACACCTGGGTAGAGTGCAGCCTTGTGGATAAATTTCTTGCTAAAGGAAATTAACGCCATGGATGGGATTCAAACCTACAACCCTCTGGATGAAAGGCGAGAGTCATGACCACTATACCACAGCGCCTCCTCATAAGTTGAATTTCCAAGTCGAAGCTAGTTATGAAGTATCCAAACATGGACAGACTTGATATTAGGGAAAGATTTTCCTCATAGGGAAATGAGACTTTGACCTTTGATACTAATGAAGAGCGGCTGCTCAAAGAGAAATAGAGGAAATGCAGAGATAAAGTAGAACATAATGTAAACATGAATCATGTTACTTGTGTGCATAGTGTATCTAATGTACACTAAGATGTATGTATGAATTACTTTTTATCAGAAAATATGATCAAGCGATATTTTAATGCAACAACAATTCTTTTTCACAAATAGAATGGTTTACTTGACAAAGGTTGCAAAAATATGAAAATTAGTGAAAGATATATGATAATCATTTGAAATGAAAGGCTGAGAGCTCTACTCTTCCGAAATTAATGTTATTCTGGCGATCAACCCTGGTTGGTTGGTTATAAAGATAAAGATAAAATAGTAAGCTGAAAAATTTTGGTCCTCTGTTGCATTTGACATAGTTGTTCTGCAATCACTTTATTGCCAAAATTTTGTATAAATGTTAGCTGATTACCATGTTGATATCAATGATATGCATAACATTCGCATGCCCAGGTACAGAATGCTAAAGTTTGAAGTTGTCGTTTGAAGATTAGAAATATACAATGTATGAAGGTGTTTGAAAATAGACTGTTTGATTTGGAAAGAGTTTCAATTTGGGCATCAGTGGTAGGTTGTCATGAGAGTGGTAGAAATAGAAATAGTTTGTTAAATTATCATTTAATATCCTCATTTAGGGGGGCTGGTATGTTACAGACATGATGATATTTTATAAATCTGCACTCAAAGCAAGAAGTATATAAATAATATAGTTGTGTTTGGTCATCAGGGGGCGGTTTAGATTCAGTGTTGTCTAATTTTCCAAGTCAGGGTAAAATTCTGCCTGGAGATGCCTTTGTATGTTTAATTTGTGATATGAGCCCAATGATGTAAGTAAATCTTTAAGATTATTGTTTACAGCCAAACGGCATGATAGAATATAAGGTTTATACATGAATGAAAAATTAGGATTCAAAGTTTTTTAGAATTATTCACATGAATAATTCACACCTATACACGTCTTGCACATATGATGCTATGTCGTGCTCGCACAATGGCGCGTGACAATGTATTTAATAATACAGTGAAAGAATAGTGTTTTTGGCCTGTTCTGGCACTCCTTAGTTATAAATGAACTGATGGATTTGTGTAGAGGGTAAAGGAGAATGTTGATTTATAAGATTTTTGTTGTTATTTAAAACCATATAACACTACAATTTGATGTTTCTATGGTTTGATAGGTTTATGGGTTATTTGACATAAAAATGTAATTGATTGTCTAAAACTGTATGACTTAGCATATTTCATGTGACATTGATGTATAGAGGTCACTTGTAGGTATTATAATTTCTTGATATTGATTTGTACCAACAAAGTCCATATTTGTTTACGTAATGAACATGATGGAGAATAATTATTGACAGCATGTTTTCATGACAAGTTTACTTATCAACATTTGCTCGTTACAGATATTTAGGTTGTGTATACACAATTGTTAACTCATTTGTTGACTAATTGTCTATTGTCTTTTGCATCATTCCTGATTATTGTTTGTTTGTAGTCTGTATTGAATTGCAGATTGAACTTTGCTTGCTTGCTTGCTTCTATGACAAATGGTAAATGTCAAAGATGGTGTCTTTTCTTGGGTGTCACTGTTACTGTTGGTTCTGAAACCCGGGTACTGTTTTTTGTAACGCTATGTATTGTTACACATTAGTTTTGATATTGTGAATACCACACTAGCGGTCAACTTCACAAATAATGCTAATATAGAAGTATTGCATATCAAGTGAACCATTTTAGCCTATATTGTTATACTGTAAACAATATAATATTCCATGTATAGTCAGTCAAACCTGTCTACAGAGGCCACCCCAAGGGAAACAGAAACAGTGGCCAATGTAGACAGGTGGCCTCTATGGACAGGTTCTATAATGTGCATTTTCACCTGGAGAGAATCAATTTAAGTGGCCAATATAGACAGGTGGTCACTATAGACAGTGGCCACTGTGGACAGGTTTCACTGCATTACTTTGAAGGATGTAATTTAACAGACGTTGGTTTTGGTTTCTCTTTTCCCCTCTGTGTAGTTTGTATGCATGGGAGGCACATCTGGTAGAATGAGGACCTACGCTGAAGTATTTGCTCAGGAACTCGATGTAGAATGTATTGACTACACCAAAGGAGAGAGATATGGTATCTTCAAAGCTGGATGTGTGCTATGCATAAGTGTAAGTGTAATTATCTTTTTATTATGTTGTCTAATTGTCTCTCCCCTGAGAGAAAAGCAATGATAATGATACTCTGTAAAAGGAGAATTTGTTATGCTTTGACACATCCTAGATAGCCATGATCTAGTAATTTGTTTAAATCATATGTCTTTCAGGTAGTATATCATATTGTTCGGATGAATTAATCTTCAAGATTTTCTCTGGATTAATCAATTTTCAGTAGGAGTGTTGTTTTTATGGGTTTTTTTTAATGGAAAAGGACTGCCCTTGACAAAGGAAAGAGTTTTTCTCATAAAGAGAAAACAAATTACTTGTTTCATATCTTATATAACACACTAGTGGAGTTTGAAGAATTTTATTTTGCAGACAGTATCTTTCTCATGCCAGAATTTCCTCTGGGTGGTGAAAAAATACAGTCAAACTTGTCTATAGCGGCCACTGTAGACTGGTGACGTCTATGAATAGGTTCTATAACACACATTTACATCTGAAGAGAAGCAATATAGGTGGCCAATGTAGACAGGTGGTCACTATAAACAGATGGCCGCTAAGACAGTTTTGTACGGTACTTTTTTAAATCTAACATTCCATTTGAATGCCCCTTCTTTCTCTCCAGCATGGAATAGGAAAGCCATCAGCATCCATTGTTCTTCATGAGATCATCAAGCTTGTGAACTACGCTGGATGTCAAGATGTGGTCTTTATACGTATGGGAACGTGTGGAGGGATCGACTGTGCACCAGGAACCGTTGTCATCTCTGATAAAGCTCTTGATGAGACGCTCAAACCTGAATATAACTTGGTAAGACCACCATAGAAAGTTAGATGATTCCAACATATTCCAATGTAATGGACAAGACATGGAGATCGCTTTGTGGACTTAGATAGAAGCATCACATAACTGAGCGGTCAGTCTTGAAAATCCTTTTCTTAATTTTATCGGATAAATTTGAGCACATAATAAGATTTCAAGGAATTTCATGAAGTAGTTTTCAAAAGTATGCCTTTCCAATGAGTGCAACAGAAATGACGCAGTGTCATGTCTATTAGGCTATTAGGAATTGCATTTTTTGACAACCACAATTGCAAATCATGTCCGTTATGCTGCAAATGTCCATCATTGCAATAATTGCAAAGTATTGATATGTTTCATGATGTAAGCTGTCATATAATGTGATACATAAGTGCAAAATTTCTTTTCTCATTTAGCATGTCCTGGGCAAGGTTCTTACCCGTCCCACCCATCTGAGCGAGAAGTTAGCCAATGCCATTTTATCTTGTCACATAGCTGATAAAAACTTTGATGTCATCCATGGAAACACACTATGTACATCAGACTTCTTTGAAGGTTAGTATTTAATACCAATTGATGAAATTGCTATATGTGAAATGCCTTGGAAAATAGAGTGGCTTGAAGCCGAAGTACAGTTTTGGTAAAAGCGAATATTTTTATCACCAGATTTTGTCTTCAAATCTATATGAAATGAAGTATAGTATCATAAACATATTGCACAAAAGATTATGCGAAAAATGAACGAGTTTGGGAAAAGCTATAACCTAAAATGTGCAAATTGAAATAGTGTGGTGCTGCATCACACTATTTCAATATTTTCTTTCTTGATAAAGGACAACTGCCCATGCTAAGAATTGGATGAAAATCTCAGAATTTAATTGTTGTGTATATCTCTATATCATTCTATTGTCAATTCTCAGAAATATCTTTGTATATGTCAGATAACGATCAAAATTTAATAGTCAAAATTTAAAAACGATCAAAAATTTAAAAATGATGCTATAGCCAAGAGAGGGCGCTAAATATGATTTAACGGTCAAATTCAAATTTTCAAAAGAATCAGTTCGTAAAAAAGTATGCTTTGGTATCAAAATGTATATAAGAATTACATGTCATGATAGACATCCCCAAAATTCACATTTCTTCATCTTTACCAAAACTATACTTGAGCTTTAAAAGGCGGATCGCATGACCAATTTTTTATGCTGTGATAAGTTTGCAAGTACTCAAAGGTGGATGCTGCAACCCACATTCAGTGGTTTCTGGTATTGAACAGCAGAGATGCCAAACTTTACGCATATATGCCAGCGCATAGGAATTGAAATGTGAATTATCAGATAAGTGAACTAAATATTTACTCAACTTTATAACTCATCAGTTGTTTGTTGTGCAAATTGGTAAAGTTGTGTCACGTGATATGACGTATTTCATGCACTTCTCTACAAGCAGTTTATTATCTCTTATTGTTTAAAAATCCCCCCTTTTCGATGCGTAACACAAAAAGAAAAGTTGTTTTCGTTGATATATACATGGGTACAGATATATCATTTTTTATTTGTTTGTCTGATTTTTCTGCTTTTGATCAAAGCCATGCAAATTGTGAATCACCAGATATTTGAACAAAATAGTTACTCATGATAACAGTTTTCATGTACACTTTCTCTCATGAGAAAATACTTAGTTCAATTATTTGGTGATTTACAATCTCAGTTCTATTTTGATTTCACAAGGCTGGCATCTCTGTGATAGGTGCATAGTTTGTCATTTACGTGCCTAATGTGCCTAATTATGTGCCTCTCATTTGATTATATACATGTAAAAGCCAACATATTTGGTATATCTTGCCTTTCACTGGTCAAACGTCTTACTCATGGAAATCTTGTATTACCTGTTAAGAATATGCTCAAGGTGTACATAGCAAGGAAGATATGGGTATTGTCTTTGAATTAAATTGTATTTATCTAATTTGTAATATTCTGGCCTTATGCTGGTCATATGGTCTCTCTCTCTCTCTCTCTCTCTCTCTCTTCCCCCCCCCCCCCCCCCCCCCCCTCCTTCTTTCTT
>BQKZ01001827.1:37722-64396 GCA_036244855.1 Temnopleurus reevesii | reverse complement strand
GTGTACAACGATCGACCAAAACGCGAAAATAAAATCCCGATGAAATTTTCAGCTATGTAGGAAATTTATCCTTGCATGCTGTAGACAAAAAATCAATAAGTCATGTAAAGTTCGGTTTGTGAGCTTAAAGTAAAAAAATATAATCATACCATCATTATCATGAATTACGCAGTGGATAACAATAGAAAACTATAGGTCTATGATTACACCAATGTTTATCATTAGGCTATAATGAAAATTGGCCTGAAATAGTCTTAATTTTTACATTATGAATAAAAAAAACAGTAAATAAGACAATTATAGAACAAGAATACATCATTTGTAATATTATTTAAAATAAATGCAAGGTCTGATTACCTTAACTAACAACGTTTCACAATAGACAGTAGAAAGGATTACATAATATATTATGTAATAGATGAGCCTAATATAGAAGATAATATCAATTGCATTCAGAAGAATAACATTATCATTTATTTACATTGCCATATATTATATAACATTGTTCTTTTTCGATATGATAAAAGTAACCTCGACATATGCCACGTCTCCCCCCCCCCTTTTTTTTTAAATCCTGGATCCGCCCCTGCTCGTATACAGAAATTAAATTTGTGGAGAAATAAAATACTAACCCAAGGCCTGCTTGGCATCAATTTCGACGATTTCCAACCTATCCAGAGGAAGGGGTGTCTTACACACAGTAAATGTGACCCCATCTTTAGGTTTAGGGACTGAGTTCTGCGATTGACCATAAGCTGAGTTGTTGTCTGTCACTGAGTTTTTCTTCTTGCTTCCTGATGATAAGCGACGCATTCGTGTGATCAGGAGCATGTCATCGAATAGGAACACGTATGCCTCTTGAAGTCTCCCGTTTTCTGTTGGAGTAATGGAGATGAAAAGCATATTCCAAAATCGTTATCATTTTCTAAATTACGTTTGGGTAATTTTGCCTTGAAGATATGATAAACTCTCCTGCGTTCCATTATTCAACGCAAATCATTGTCAATGGTATCTGTATTATCTATATTTCTAATGTTTACTTTAATAATTAAATAAATAATTTCCATGCATTTGCAGATTTTCATAACTTTTTATAAAGCGAAAAGTTGGAGAAAAGTAAGGAATAAGATTTAGGTGTCTTTCAAGGCGGCGCAACTCTTACTCCTGAAATAGACAATGTCTGTCCAAAGATTAAACTCACCAAAGATTTGAAGTTGTCCTTCATGCACTAACGATCGCTTAGTACTGAACCAGTTGTGATCTCTCGATTTCTTGGCGATGGTAGATTTCAGGAACTGAAGAAAAAATGTGGATGAACTTGCGTTGTAGTTTATACATGTACTAACGTTATAAAAAGCTTAGTTAAAAATAATGTGCAGACCTATAAATGAATCAGTGTTGGAACATCGTGCAAAGTTGAATGTCATAATTCTATTACTTTTCAACCATTTCGAATTGCAATGAACATTGGAACACACAGTTGTAACTGGGAGAAATATTTTGGGAAGGGTAACGATGCAACTGTAATGTATATATATTTTTATATCTTATATGGTATTTTTAAATCAACGACATTGAATACTTTGAATGCAATGCAGTCTCTATTTTGTATTTGTATGAAAATTAACAATTATATAAGGAAATACTTTACCACGTTGACATTAGATTACATTATTATTTTAAAATATTATATTTTTTTCTTGCATTTACTCACATCCGGGACTAGACCAGCTAGTTTGGAATCGAGTTCCTCTGCTGCTGGCCAGCTAATCATCATTTGGAGCTCCCTCATTCGTTCAAAGTTGGCCAACCATTCCACCTTGCCTTCCAGATCACCTATGGTAAAAAGAAATGACGATATTATTTGTAAGACTGTCTCATTCAAGCAATCTCATTTAAAAGAATCCAGAACATTGTAAAGTAAATGCGATTATAATGCAATTTAAATCAGGACCAATTGAGGTAGTAAAGTCAGACGGACTCTTTCTTTACGTACGTGTTGAAAACAGCTATAGAAAGAGTTTCATTCACCTTATTATTATTATAATGTTTGCATCACCTTCATCGTTATATTATTTGTTTAGGGTCTAAGGGCTTATGATCATTCCCATTCAATGTAACAGCAGTTTTAAGTTATGCTATTTCCACTATATACTCTATCATGAGTATGGTTAGTTTTTTTTTTTTTTTTTTTTCTGAATTTAGTATAATTTGCATCATCTGGTTTTGTATCATTGGATTTTATTTTGGAAATTACTCTTGGTTCCAAGAAGTCGCACATGCTTCGGGGATCGATCCTTTTCCGTTTCTGTACCACATCTCTGGAATAATCTCCCTCAGGCTGCAATCTTCTCCTTCTCTTGCTGTCTTTCAACGTTCCTTAAAAACTTTTTTTTCTTTAATACTTAAATTATTTTTCTCAGTGTATTTTGTGTAGGTAATCAATTTTCAATTAAGTTACGCAATGCTGTAAAGCGCTGTGGTACATATTTCTGTATAAGCGTTATATAAATGCCAATATTATCATATATATCTTCAAACTCTTTATTTATTTATGTATTTATTTATTTATTTATTCATGTTTTATTTACAACAAATTAACAAAAAGAACAAAGGGTAGAGCTTAGTCCGATTCAGTAATGAAACTGCTCTACCACGGAGCCCTCCACCCATATAGATACATGTACATGTCATCACTTGTCTTGAACTAAAACTGTACCAACTCACCTAACGCAATCCCGACAGACTCTAGTGTTGAGTTTAGTATATCTCTTTCACTGGGTTGTAAAGTACAGTTCCTGATATCTCGAAGCAGCAAGGTGTACTTGGTGATCCGTTGGATGGGTGTGATCAGAAGATCGGTGAGTTGAAGTCGCTTACATCGGCTGTCCTGCTCACATATCTATGTTTTCACCAGAAAATAAATTTTATAACCAATATAAGATAATCATTTATACTGTTAATATCTGTTCAGCAATTAGACATTTAATAGGTTTATATTTATACCTATATACTCTAATGCTCCAATCAACAGTCCAACTTCTGAACAGATGTTTAGAATAAATTATCCCAAAGCTCAGATCTAAGCATGTAAAACTGAGCTTTGAAATTGTTTATTGTAATGATTTATTGCAAATAGTTTATTATTGTTGTCTCCTTTGAGCTGCGTCGACTGAATTTAAAAGCGGTGTGTTTCCATGCATGTACAGCAAAATATCTCAATATATATTTCTAAATCAGAGATATTTCATCTCTGAATTTAAGTATTTCTGCACATCATATGGAGCAGAGTTTTAACAAACACTGTAATCGTGACTATCATGCTCATAATTTAGCAGATTGTGTTATCAGCAAGCAACATTCTCGAGTTAAAAAGACCGTTCAGGGACATCGAAATATTTGATCGTTGTATCTTTGTATTGTATCATGTTATGGCGGAAAATGAAATCAATCAATCAAAAAAGCCATACGACCAGGGGGCTGCACCCCTCTCCAACCCGTATTTTTTAATCAATACGTGCAAGCCAATGGATTCATAGGTCTTGCTGTGACAGCCACNGCAAGGTGTACTTGGTGATCCGTTGGATGGGTGTGATCAGAAGATCGGTGAGTTGAAGTCGCTTACATCGGCTGTCCTGCTCACATATCTATGTTTACATTAGAAGAGACACGCAAAAAATGACCGATGTATGACAAACATTCATGCAAGTGTTTATAAAAGAACTTAGATTGTGCTCTAATTGGAAGTCTTACTTCTGAACAGTTGTTTACAGAAACTATTCAAAAGCTCAGATTTAAATCTTTAAATCTGAGATTTGAAATGGTTTATTGTAATGGTTTGTTGAAAATAGTTTACTATTGTTATCTCCTGCCATGTACGCCAAAATATCTCGATCTCGGAAAGTTAGTATTTATGCACGTAATATACGGAGCAAAGTTAATAAAATAAAAACTACTGAAATCGTGCTTTATCATAGTCATACTTTAGCAGACTGTTTTATCAGGATAATTTATTCTCGAGATAAAAAGGCCAATCTTAAAATATTGGATTTAAAACAAATACTACTCACCTTGCAGAATTCATTAAAGTCGTCCTGTTTCTTGAGTGACTCCAGATAAAGCAAAGCTCCAGAGTAGTTCATACAGTAGCTTGAATACGCTGGGCAAACTTGCATCTCAAACTAAGGAAATAGGAGGAAAAAATACTTTTAATAAATTTACACGTATTGGTTTTTAATTAAGATAAAGGGGCAATTCCACTCAATTAAAATTATGAAAATATAAACATTTTATAAGTCACCGTTTTTGGGTTTTTTTTGCCAAATCATCAATGACAATTTCCGCTCCCTATTGAACGATCCTGAATCTACCCCTGTATACGGACATCATTATTCAATGAAATCTTTAATTGAGTTGATTGAGTGATGTCGAGTTACTGTGGTTTCCATGACAATGACGTTCACCTAATTTCCAAAGTATGAAAACCGACCTATATATGTAATTAAATACTTACAGTAGCAAAAGCAGCTGCTATGGTATCAGCCTGTCCAAACTCCTCTTCTGTAACGCGACTGGCGAAGTTCTTGATCAGATCTCGGCATAAATTTGCGCTCACCTGTAATTGTGAACAAGATATGAAATGCACATGATCTTTCCATCACATAATTATAACAAGTTGCTTTTATAGGCCGTGCAAGGAGCACATGCCCTTTGGACCCGGTTTCAGGGACGAAAATAATATTTCAATTACGTTTATTCACAAAATATTACTACACATTTTTGCAATTTGCTCTTTTCATGATTAATGTTTTTGTAATAATCACTCCTTCCTTTTTGCTATATTATTGCATTACTTCTTTATAACTGTATTGTATTTCTGTTGGAAATAAAAATAAAATTGAATTGAATTGAATAGAATAAAGATATATATATCCTTCAAGATTATATGCCCCTTTTCAGCAGTACGAGCTCATTAATAATATATCTATAGGGCTTGAATTGCAACAAATATCCAAAGCTAGGGCGTTGGTATACTATTTTACTTAAAAATGTTACTATTCTTACCCCAATTACGTAGTTGTTAAATAACATGAAAACTATTCAAATGCTTTGTTCATTCATTGAGATTTATAGATAATTTCTTGGTTAAAAGCAACCAAATAACTTACCGTACAGAGCTCATCAACATTAGCGAATAGTTTGACTATTTCTATATGCATGAGATGATCTTCACACTGAAGCCATCGAAGTCTCTCTTGAAAGATCTGTGTTCAGTAAATATAAGTTTATTCGAATTGAAAACTGGATACTTCTTCTTGAATACATTCTTTTTTTCAAAAAGAAATAAAATCGAAATAAATCGAAACAAAGGAACAAAGAGATGATCTTCACATTAGAGCCATCGAAGTCTCTCTTGAAAGATCTGTTTAAAGTGAAATTAAGTTTAATTGAAATTTGGATATAATTATTTCGATTTTATTTCTTCTTGAAAACATTCTCTTACATTTACATTAATTTTTGATGGATGTATCCTTGAGCAAAGTAAAAAAAAAATGAATTGCAATAGACCTATAGAATATCATGTACTCAACATTCTTTTCTCTTAGAAAATATGTGTATATCAAAGTGAAACCAAGCCTATTCAAATTGTACCATATGAATTTCAGTTTGATAGATCTGATAAAAGTATGGTTCTGAGAATATAAATCAATATTGAATCGTCCCTTTGTACATTCCTTTAAAAATCTATAAATTTCTATTAATCTGAAATCAACTTAAAAAAACACATGTAGATCAAAAGCTCTTTATAATATTGTGGTAACAAACCAATGCATCAGATTTATTATGCTTGATTTATTACGTAATCCCGACAGAAATGTTATATGTCATGAAAGGAATCTGAACTTTGATCCACATTGACTTTATTAAATAGATAAGAACGTTATATTGCCGATGGAATTATGACTTACAAGATCAATTTTGCCAGTTTGTTACTCAAGTATACATTCCTGTGTTTTCATGCAGTACACCTTTAGAATAAATATTTTTCTTATCTCTCTTTTTCTTACTCCGTACTATGATATTAATAACATAAATAATGAAAATATAAATAGCAGCTTAAACAAAATGACATCATTATAATCATTTTCATCAATCATCACAATTATCGTAATGATAGTAATGATAATGAAATATATAATAAATGCCTTCTAAAGTCTAAGAATTTGTTTCTTTCTTTCTTTTTCTCTTTTCCTTTTTTTCTCATAGTTTAGAGAATCACTAATGCACGGTATTTAATCATTATATACCATATTTGATAGTTTGATCCACCACGCGTCTTTGACTCTATCCTGGAAGAAATACCACGACCAAATTACCAATTACCGTATCAAAAACTGACGCGTTGATGATAATCCAGCATTGATTCACAAATAAACCTTACCCTCCAACTATTCAGTGAATTACGGGTTTTATTGATTGTATTAATTGAGCTAATAAAAGAGTGTGTACCATCAATCAATACCTTACACACAAGAATAAACAATGTTTGGAAACCTGATAGGTCATAGACATTATCATCTGGGTGACTATCATCGTGTGCAAGTATTGCAAACCCGGGAGGCCTTTGTCCAAATCGATTTTGAAATTAAAGCATCCCACCGCTGCCACCAGTTTAAGGACCGAGTTTGAATAAGGAATAATAAGCCAATGGATCTTGTTTGGACATTCCAAATCAATCTGGATGTTGGAAATTCGATTCATCAACAGATACTGTCTTCAAAATGGCTGAATATTTTGTTTTTATTGTTATATGAAGCACTAATGTCATTCAAAAGAACGACTATAATAAAGAAACCATGGCATAATTCTTTACGGTCTTGCCTCTTGTCGTTTTCCCACACATGAATAAATTCAACCTCGTCCCCCTCCCTCTACCCCCTCCCCTCTCCCCCTCTCTCAATCTCTCTCTTTATCTATCTATCTATCTATCTATCTATCTATCTATCTATCTATCCACCTCCTACTCATTTCCATTCTCTTCCCCCTCCTCCTCCTTTCCTCTCTCCATCACTTCCATCTTATCCCTTTTTCATTCACCTCACTCTTCTCTTTGATATTCAACTATTCCGAATTATATTAATATCATTTGGTCATTTCAAACAGGCCCTGCATTAATCAATATATATCAGTGCATATTCCAAATCGGTTAAACCTCAGAGATATTTTCAAAAATTGAAAGGAAAATATAATGAAGTAACACCTACCTCTTTCAAAACGAGAATGTGATCCACCATAAACGCGCATTCACTTTTGAACATCTCCCACACTTTCTCCCTCCGTTTATATTCCTCTTTGCTGATAGATGAAACATCGCATGGATGACCAAGTGTGGATTCAATGAAATCCTTCCAATGTTTATCCTGATGGAAAATGTGATTGATTCATTAAACGTGAAATGTAAAGTTAGGTGGAATGCCATTTAAATTCTGCGCTATTATTTCATCGACGTTTATTTCAATATGAACCTGTACGTTGTTTAACCAAGTTACTCAACGACATGAAATACTCGTAAGATTATCAATCATTAAGCACAAAAACTGAAACCTATTTTCTCTTTAAATCCGATGCTTGCCTAAAATTGCAAATGTCGTGTTTGCATATTTCAATAGACTACGTGAAGGGCTATTGAATAGTGACATTGAAATACAGAAAGAAAAATTATCATACATGTTGAATGTAATCAAATACAAATCAGCTATCCGAAATGTACTAATTTCTTCAGAAAACTACTGCTTCCCTTAATAAGGGTGATTTGCATATGCAATAGCTTATCTTGATTTGGTACCTTCAAGTTGTAGGATCATGAATGTCTCGTCAAACCATGGTAGTTATAATAGCTATCATAGTCAAAGGAAGATTCGGGCTGGCAAGCAGATTAGCTATTTTAGGAATACACCTGCTTTCTATTCCAGCGAAGGATTTATTGAGCCACTGTACACTATCTTTTTCAGTGAAATAAATATTAATAGGAATTTTGCTCTCTTTTTCAATTTTCTGTTCAATGATTAAGTGAAACATATTGGTATTTATATAATTGTACTCAAACTGTCAAATTTAGATAAACGGATGAGAAATGAACGCACCTTGAAGACAGCAAATTCTAATTCATCTTGGTCATGACGTTTGAAGTTTGAAATGATAGCTCCAACTCCGCTCTTTTCTTGTTTTCCCTGAAATAAATTAAATGTATTAGGCGAAAGATTTTAATGAGTATACCACGATTTATTTCTTTTAAAGAAACTGTTGATAATGATGAACTAGTTTACAAAGGTATTTAAAAGCAATTTGTTTTCATGCTCATCCAAAACAAGGAACAATATCATACATTGGGGATATAATATAAAATATGTCATTACGTGGAATTTCATTCAGAACTGAATGTTATGGTTATATATGACCTTATAATGATGTACATAGTCAATAACTGGTCGCATTTTATTTTGATTAAGCTGAAATCAGAATGCTTTACTGTTCAGTAATAAATACAAAATGACAACGGATACTTACAAACTTCTTCCTAAGCATGGCAGCAATTTTCTTCTTACTGTCTGTTGGTAATGAATAACAGAAAATAGAAATGGTGTTATTTCACAATTTGGACCTAACTTACGATCTTACATTAATTTAATTCACCAAAAGGTTCAAAATTAAGATAAAATTGAATCGTAAATCATTAGCCTAATAAAGGCAGATTGCTCATACCTTGCACTTCCTCACTTGCAACGGGTCCTTCTTGTACACTGGATTCGATGAAGCCTTTAATGAAAGATGGAGAAAAAGACATATTCAAAGTTGGTTTTTTTTTAGATTTAAGAAAATAACAGTCGTGTTGGTATATACTCAGCTATATAGTTTTCAATAAACTCCACAATTGAATCTATAATCATATCCGCATTATAAGGTGTTACACCGAGACTGATTTTTTGTGTGTGTTGTTTTCAATCTGAAGAAAATCTGAGCACCAATGGCCTTGGACTGGGGTGTTTTTCTTACACTTTTATGAAGTAAACATATATTTACTCAAAACTGGGGTAATTTAATGTGTGTGTAAATGACATTTTCACAGCAGTAACTGAGAAAATGAATAGGCTGATCGGTAGATCTGGGCCCCTAACAAAAGATTTCGAATCAATCGTATGATCGATTTCAATCGTAAATCTATGACAAATCATGTACTAAAGTTTGCAGTTGATTTCAAACTTGTTTCGTGCTACAGCTCACTGGTTTCCACTTTTCAGCTAAAAGACAAAAGGTCCTTAACAACAAACAAAAATGCAAATTCCCCTGACTTGCACCATTTTTTATTCGAAGGACGTATGTGCAATATGTTTACGATAAGTAATCTGGATGCTGTTGAAGATTGCTTTGCAGTTTTTATAACATATTTTTAAAAGAATATTGTTTAAATAGTTAATTTCTATATGCAGCACGTTATATTCAAAATCACGATCAATTATTTTGTTTAGATATTATTCTGTCAATACATTTCTGTATGTATAAATATCAAACAATTATATCGTACATAACGAGTTTATTGCAAAGAATGTATTATTTTCGTTTCGATAATAATCTTAAAATCAGTTACGTTTTATACTACTCACCTTGAACATGTTGAGCTGCTACAGCTGTATTGCGAAAAAGAAGATGATTTCAAAAAGATTTTATTGTATACTTTATGAAATAAAGGGGTAAATTCCTGTCAAATGATACACATGATTGCATTTGCTAGATCCGTCCTAATACATTATACATTTTTATAATGTTGTATTATTTATGTTTTACTCTGTAAATTGAAATCATAATTCAGCTATTAGCTGCCACGATTTTTAATCAATAAACCATTTATCTATCTATCTATCTATCTATCTATCTATCTATCTATCTATCTATCTATATATCATTATGGAACTTTTTCAGGTGTATTTCATTTAGTGAGGTCAAAATAACATCGCATGTGGCAGACTGGGATTGTTTATATTCAAAAGATCAATAACCAATTATGATGATTTAAAAGGGAATGTCAACTCATGATACATTTTTGAAAAGCTGCAATCAGCTATAGGAGATTTCATTAACCGTGTTTATATGAGAAAGCGAGGTCGTACGAAAATGGCAAAAATCCACTGTATTGCTTCTTTATTCAGACATCAATAAACAAGTTTTCAGATGAATTAGTTCATTGATTGGTGAGATACTCACATGCTAATGTGATGCTAGCTTCACTCATGATGCTTGCTCGGTGTTCGCTCGAGGGTTTGCGGGACCCCATGGGCTGGAGAAAGTCCATCTGAGGGCTTAGTAACCCCTGAGCGTTTGAGTTGGTCCGGACAAGTTTGGGAGAATCTGGCTTGCAGCTGTTGGTAGATCAAAATATAGTTTTGAATAGGTTTCATGCAACAATACTAGATCAGAATGGTAATTTTCTTCAGAAAGAAAACAAATCAACAAAATCAACAATGTGCTGCAATCGACCCGTGTAAGTTAAATGGGTATCGGTAGGAAGGAATTCCTTTGAAGCAGCGAGCACCAAAAAAAAAACCCTATACGCATTATACACGGTCACGTTAACAGATTCAACCAAACTCTCAGATATGTTACTGAGGAGGACAGAATACCTTGTGGGAGAGGGGGGGGGGATGTTTATCCTAAAAAACAGGAGTTCTTGCCAAATTAAATTATCAGTCTCCTTTTACTTTGACATAATCATGACAATCGTGTAGATCTTTGCTTACAATACGACCCCCTCCTACTTAGATATGCGATGTGTTCCATCATGTTCACTGGTACCCCATTTCTATTCCCCGATAATGCCCAGTCACATAGAAGCCCCGACTGAACACGATTAAAAAAAGATTCTTTGTTCTGAGGCAGCTAACTTTCAACTGAACAAAGAGTCATATTCGATCGTGTTGCTCCGGGCTTCTATGTGACTGGGGCCTCAGAGAAGTTTCAGCACTAAATGTACATCAGCCACGCTGAAATACTTTTGTATTCCTAGGTGTGATTTAGACACCGTCGAATGCCCTCATTCTCATTAGGAGGTAGTTCCCAATATTCACGATGCCCTCCTCCAATTGATTGTAAAATGTGTCAGCATTTAACCTACTTGTTTGAGTCTTGTTCATCGGAGCCCATCTCAGGAACCGTTTTGGCTACCTGTGATATGACTGCATCCCTCCTCTGTCTCATCCTGTAGCTCGGTGGAGGAACGTTTACTTCATCTTCTCCCGGCTCCTCGGGCTCAACCTAAACAAAATTGATGAGAAGAATGTAGCATTTCGGAGCCGTAAATCAATTAAAATCAAAAAAATCCTCTCCCAAGATCATAAAGATTTTTGCGATGAAGCGTCCAGTAACAAAATGTTCAGGACGGTATTATTTACTAAATATCTTGTTAATAACTGTATCAACATAATCCTGTATTTCACCCACAAATAAGGGAAAATCACTTTTCAAAAGTTAAAAGGATATTCTAGTGAGTACCTTGTAATTATATAAATGTTTTTGCATACACACAAAGATTTGTGTCCCGACTCATATATTACTTTGGGCTTATCAATATACTGCATTCTTAAAACGTTGGGCAAAAAGATTACCTCACAATGGCTAACATATTGTCCAACGTTATCCACAGTTGTACACACAACTATTGGTTCTAAGTCCAATTTATGGTGGATTTTTGTAGTTTTCACCACACATTTCGCAAATCCTAACTGACATTTTGTAAACAAAAATGTCTAACTTATGGTTGAAATTAATTTTACCGTATAGTTGTGTTGTCTGTATGTTAGCAAGTGTAAGGTAAAAATTTGCCCAACTTTTTTATGAGAGTTGATTTATGCCTTCTTCGCCAAAGATTTCAGTGGGGGTTACTGAATGACAATGTGTAGCTCCACACAATGCTCAAAACCACTTTTGAGTGACAAAGTTTTGCTCAATGCACAACGATTATTCTTTAGTGACAATGACTTTGTGTCAAAGGTGATATTTTGGCGCACACTTTATTATGTGCATTAACACATTCATCCATTCATAGTTGTTCAACAATGATCAAACCGTTTTTCATCATGTTAATCGTTAACAAAGACATCAATAATGCTTCCTTTCCTCTCTGTAGACATTTTCATGTTAACATGGAAGTCAGTGAGGGATCGAAAAGTGCATCACTATTAATATTTAGAATGTTGATAAGACTCCGAATCAAGCATGTAAAATACACCTGTAATTGCCATGGTAATTCTACATTCATATATTTAGCCTTTTGAATACGTAAATGTATTATCAAATCTACTTTAGAAAGCAAAAGAAAACATCTCGAAATTAAAAAAAAAATACATAGGATTGTTTTTAGTTACATTAACCATTCTTTTAGAACGAAACATAATGATGATTATAATGCAAGCACTACTAATAGTACTGGTACTACTTCTACTATTACTCTACTACTACTACTCCTACTACTACTACTACTACTACTACTACTACTACTACTACTACTACTACTATTACTAGTATTACTGCTACTACTACTATTAATAATACTATTAGTACTACTGCTACTACTACTACTAATAATAATAATATTAATAATATTACTATTACTCCTATTACTACAACCACTATTACTATTACTACTGTACTATTATCACTACTACTACTATTACTACTACTACTACTACTACTACTACTACTACCACCACCACCACCACATCTACAACTACTTCTTCTATTACTATTACTACTTCTATACCTAATACGTCTACGTATACTACTTCTACATCTACTTCTACTACTATACTACAACAAGCTTCTATGTCTACTATTTCTACGTATACTTTGTCTATACCTACGACTACTACTACTTCTACTATTACTACTACCCGGTACTTCTGCTATGCTACGTCCAAATCTACAGCGAGTGCTGATATTACTACTATTACTGCTACTATGTACATGACGTATGGTCTACTAAGTCTATTACTAGTACTATTACTACTCTACTACGTATACGTCTAACAATTGCGGATGGCACTACTACTACTACTACTACTGCTACTGTTACTACTATCACTACCACGACTACTAAAACGTCCTTGTCTACTACGTCTACTACTTGTACTTCTACTGCTGCTATACGACTACTACAAATACTACTACCACTAAAGATAATGATAATATTAAATGTACAACTAATAATAATAAGAAGAAGTAGAATGTGAGAAGGGCAAGAAGAATAGAAGAAGCGGTGAATACAATCCTACCGTTTCATGTCTTGGGTATACAGCCTTACTGGTTTGGTGCAGTTCAGGGGACGGAACACGAAGTGAGCTTCCATTACTCGTTACAGACTCAGATGAATCTATAGTTACATCAAATGAAATAAACATTTTATAAAATGTTACAAGTTTTCTGTTATCATCATGAGCTTGTATGATTTGAATTGATCTGCTCCCACATTCTTATTTTGACGCTATCGATTATGGTAATAAGTATGGTAAAATGAATAATCAATTTCAAATAATATACCTTATTATTAATACAAGTGGAGTACAATGATAATAAAAACTAATTAAGTGAACACGGATGTGGTTGAAAAATGTATGAATTGGGTGAAATAATCATAAGATTGTGAACCAAGGAATTATTGAGAGGATGGTTTCACCTAAAGCATGTAGAGAAGAGGACGAACATGGGGTAGAAGTATTTGAGAACCATTATGAACATTCATACCCAGTGAGTTTTCTTTTAGATTATTTCTGTACAGATTATGTGAGCCAGCCGATTTGCTGTTGTGTTCAGGAGTTTGGACGGGCAATTTTAAAGCATTTGAAATGTTTAAATGAATATCACTTCACCCATGTAAGGAAAATTAAGTGTTTAAATAGTATGTAATTATATAGGTTTGACCTCCAAAGTAGAGTTTCGATTTTCTTTTCATATCCAATTTGGAGCTCATTCAGGTGACCTACATGTATATATTTCCAAATTTGTATATTCTATCTACATTCAACAATGGTTTCTGTTTTTGCTCCACTCCTTTTATCCTTTTCTCCTTCTCGATTTCCAATTACCATGATTACCCTTTGAAGCAGGAATACAAAAGCCATGATATAATGACTTCAAATAACCAGTATAGAGCAATCTCACAAAAAGAGAAGTCGGGAATCACTGCCTCAACGGAAGGGGTGCCATTTCTTTTTACAGGATTTACGAATCAGGACAAGAAGGAATGGCAATACCTATCTTTTTTTTTCATGAGACATTTGCATATTCTATTTTATTTTTGTTTTCCTTTTTAATTGTCATTTATTAATTTGGGGGATTGGGTCGTTGGTAGTGCCTCAGATAACAATCCTGTATACACTAAAACCCTGAATATCAGTATATACATGTATGTGCTGTGAACTGCCCGTGTAATCGGTCAGAAATCCGCTGACAACTCAGGAATATTTTAACATTTCCCATCTTTTGAGGATAACAATAAAGGATCGTGTGAGGAGAGGAACATGGGGTAGGAATCACAGCGAACACCCCAGAGAATTGACAGCTACTCCTCCGCATATATACAACCCAATGCACTTAATTGCCCTCATAGATGTATTGGTGCGTTCATTCCGAAGCGTTTGGTGAGATCGACTATAATCAAAATCCTGGAAAGCTTTGTCGAAAAATAAGGCTCCAGTGGGTAGCTGTATATACCAAGGATCATTAATGGTAATTCGGCAGGCCCCAAGGGGAGTGACCTATAAAATGTTTAGTCAAATTTAGCTCCCCACCGGCGATAATAAGGATCCGTGATGTAAACTTGCGCCAAATACTAATGATAAATCAGAAATATACATGTCACGTATCAGTATCGTCTCAATCTATCTTTCTAATCCAAAGATTTTCGATGAACTTTTAGTGTTTCTGATGAGTTAACATAATATATAAAGGAATACGAGGAAATATCAGAACTATACCGAATACAAAGAAGACTGTTACATTTTTATGAAAACCCATAATTTACTCTATAAGTGCAAAAGAGTTATATTTGGAGCGGACCCCGAGTCTTTTTCAAATACGATTCATCTAAAAGACCTCATTTCAATCACAAACGATGTAAAACTCGGTCGAAAATACCAGGTTTTGATTTCTCTTCTCAATAAATGTGAATTGGACATTAGATTTAGCCCTTTTCACTTGGAATCTTAATTTTGAATTTATTTAATTTTGAATTTATCCATCAAAATTTCTAGAGAGAGGATTGTTTGAAAAACAATGGATGAAAAGGATTGAAATGTTTCATGCTGATTCCAATAGACAAGAGAATTGACAAGACAGCTTAACTATTCAAACGGTCCAAAATTTTCAAATTTAGGAGTTTTGAGGGGTTGCAAATTCAGACGGAGTGGGCCCTCTTGGACAGTCGATTGCTTGGCAAGCAAAAATGATGGTCTCTATTTTTTTAAGCGGGCCCCTATGTCTGATTGAACCAGACCCCTGCAGGCTAAGGTGTGTGTATGTGTGTAGTTGCATGTGTGTGTGTGTTTGCGTGTCTGTAGTTGCGTGTGTGTATGTTAATAAGTATGTGTGTGTGTGTGTGTAAATGTGTGTAGTTGCGTGTGTGTATGTGAATGAGTGTTTGTATGTGTGTGCTTACATGTCTGTAGTTGCGTGTGTGTATGTGAATGAGTGTTTGTGCGCATGTGTGTGTATGTGTGTCTTGTGTGTGCGTGGGTGCGGGTTGTGGTAGATTGGTTCTCTTGCGTCGATCTGCATGTTTATTCGTATATGTGCGTATGTGTGTATATGTATAGTAGGTGCGTGTGTTTCTGTGTGTGTACGTGTGTGGGGGTGGGGATGGGTGGGTGTCGGGATGGGTTGGTGCGGGTGGGTATTTGTAAATGAGTCTGCTTTTAGGAGCAAATACTCTTCAGTAAACATTCCTAACGTTTCCATCTGGATAAGTTAGCATCTCGATGAATCCTGGGGTCTGTAACATAAAAGAGATACGATAGATTTTGCAATTAATCGTATCTCTATGGTACATGTTTTGCCATAGACTTACGATAAATATTTATAGTAAGTTTAATTGCATCTTTTATGTTACAGGCCCCTGGCCTGGCATTCGAGATTCATACTATTTTTTTCGAGAGGGTAATTTTGGACAAAACACTTGAAAATCTTACCATCGTGACTGCCCGCATGGTGTCCAGATAATGAGTCTGAATCATCAGGGTGATAGCTGAGAACGAACGATGGCTGGATCAAACCTGCGTCTTTCATAATCGCCTTTTTCTACAAACATGAATGAGTATGAATGAATAACAGCTTAAATCCCAGCATGTATAGAATCCAAATCTTAAAATTGGCGCACACGAAGGCGACATGATAATGTGGGGACCCGGGTGTTAATATTAAACACAATACTGTTTTGAACAACATATTTTGCTCTGCATAAAATAACAAAGCGTTGTTAGTTTAGATTACGGAGTGATAGCGCAGACTTCGAGGATTTAGAGAAAATCTCTCAATCTTTAAAGGAAACTCAATGAAATTCTTTGGATATTTCAATTCAACAAATTATGCTATAATCTTATTAGGCGGGACTGAATTATCAAGACACTCCCCTTGAATGAATTTGACAAATAATTCAAATCTCACGCAGATAGGGGCAAGAGAAGAAGTCATACAAAGAATAGGGAAAAGCAAAATGTGGATGCACTCTTAAAACGTGGGGCAAAAGCTGTCTACACAACTATAATTAAAATATGTCAAATGCATTGTTCAATTTTGCATATCCAACAGAAGTTGGGCATATGTAAGTTTATGGTTGTGTAATTTATGTCCACAAAATAGTTCAAATTTGCAGTTTCACCATGAGTTGGACACATTTTAACCAATGCTTGTGTGGACAGTATGTTGCACGGTTTGGGGTAGACGTTTGCCTACATTTTTAAGAGTATGTCGGTTGTGGAGAGTGAGGTCGAATAACGGCATGGATGTAGAACTTCATTACTTATCTGGTATTGGAATGTTCGTTTCAGATTTCAGTACAAATCATTTTCAAGTAAATTGTCCAGGGGAGCCTTCAAATGAATATTTAGAAAAAAAATATTTTTCTTCCAATGAACATACCAATCAGAAATTGAATACGATTTCCTAAAATAATGAGGCATATTCAGGTGGAATTTAAATAATTGGGGTTATACTTCGAGATTATATGATATATATTCAGAAGGGATAGAAATTATGACAACTTGATTTAAATATTGGTATTGCTTTAAAACCTTACCGAAACAACTGGAGATGGAAATGGCGAAGGGAAGGGGGATATCCTTGGCCCCTGGGTCGCAGATCCTGCATCCGCAGTGGTGTTAATGTTGGGCATGGAGTGCATGATAGGCTCAGGTTGATCATGACTTCCTTTCATGTCCACCAGTGGTCTTCCAGGATGGACACTGATGCTAGCATGCCGTGGTGGAACAAAGGCACTTTCATGTCCGTACTCTCTGAATGACAGTTTCAACTCGGTGCTGGGCTGTTTGGATAATTTCCTCTTGTGGAATACCCGATGCAATATCGAGGAGGAATTATCAGCTTTCATCGTCCTCTCCGAGTAGCACTTCTCACATATTTCTAGAAATTCTGTCTGTATGCTGACAGTCCGGGTGGCACCGCGGCCACACTGTGTTGTCACATCCTGTTGCCATGGATACCGAAGACTATGGGAATCTCCTACGATGTCGAGCTGCTCGTAAACGGACTCCTCGTCCGATTCGATGGCCAGGATATCCTGCTTAGCTCGGAGTAAGATGTCTGCCTCGGTGTCCTTCTCGCCTGGCATTCCTTTCAGATCAATGGACCGTTCGGTCGTTGAGACGTGTTGACGATGTTGATTCAAGTCTGAAGAGGGTATGTAGTCCTGAGGCTCACATATCCCTACCATGTCGATCTCGTGCCCACCAGTCTGAATTCTTCCATTCGTCTTTGGTCCCTCTGGCATCATCGCTTTGGTCTTACTCGTGTCTGATCTCTCTGTAAAGCAAACAGAAGTACATCGATAAGATTATACACCACAACTGGATTGCTTTCGTTCGAAGATGTCTTGTTATTGTCTGGTATTTCCTTCTTACTGGCATAAATCCATGCCCTCGGTTGTTAATCTCCGTCTTCTGATGCAGTTGACTACCTTCATATACTGCACAACACGCAGGTGGATTGTAACAACTGACTATAAAATCATAGCGTCAAATAACAGAGCAGTGTGTGATTACAATGGAAATATTTACCGCTGTTTATCATACAAAGCCTTCCAAGCTATAAGCAGACAATGCCATATGACCCCCTCAATCTTTTGTGGTAGGTGATACTCTTTTCAAGATAATATACTATCAATATTTATTGGAGTATCAAACCCCTTCCGGCATCAGACCTATGTGTATGAATGCCCTTATTTATTATTTACCCACTCTCTGTTTCTTTTACCCTGAAATGCTTGGTCCAACAGAACTATAGGAAGATAGATGAATAATGTAAAAAGAGATACACATTTATTTGTCAAGCTGAGTTGAATATTTGGTTATGAGTGTAGCTGATTGATAACTGTTGAATGCTGCCTTCCAAATGTTTAAGATAGAATGCGTGAAATAGGTTAAATGCTGTCCCGGTGTCCAACAAATTTCCATCATGTCAGATTCATGAATTTATAACACACATTTAATAATGTAACACGATAGTTTTGGAGCATAAAAGCTTCAACTGGACTGTTAAATCAAAACATCATCGTTTCAGTGTAACGATCAGGAAATGTCCTGAGAAACAAATAAATGGTCATAATTCAACATCCATGTACAGTGTGTCAAAGCTAACAAAACATTCATGTCTCACCACCTGCTCATGGTTTTAAGAAAAGGAAAACAGACGTTAACGAATACATCTTCCTATTTATAGAGTTATTTTTGTGTAAAAGGAAGATAACATTACATATTGGAAACTACGTCACACTCCTTCTATTTCATCTGCCGGGAATCGACTAGAACTTGAAACTTAACACTACTCAGGGCATTTTTAGAACCGCTCGAGTGGTGTGACATTTTAACAAATGCTTTCCAATCCATTATTTTCTTACATCCCATTACTGTAGTTTCCCCATGAATCCAGTCTTCTATGAACCTTATATCTCCTAGAAACTATCATGGGTCTCAACAAATGGAAATCTTTACCAAGACATACATTGTACTTCGAATAAACCCTTTATATTTGTTTTAGTTTATGAACCATATTTGTTTTTAGTTTGGCTATTTTTCTACAAAGATGTCATGTCTCTACAATATGATTGACAGCTATTATGATATAGGGTCAAGATACGCCATCTTAACATCAAAAGTATAGTAGGCTTATTCAGTTCAGTGAGTTGCTATCTTCAGAAGCAACACTTCACACAGAAATGAACTGACATTGAGTTAGATGTTAAGGGAGATGGGCGTAGGCACGAGCAAGGCACAAGTCTGCTTTCTTTAACTAAAAAATAATGTAACTATATAAAATTCCTTTAAACTAACAAATACATATTTCGAGTTTTCATGTTACATCCTTGCAGCATAGCAACGATTTAACTAACACCATATCATGACAAAGAAAACAAACATTTATTATGCCAAATGCCACATATGGAACGCCACAAGGTCAGAACAACTCGAAGGGGAAAAAAATAAAACTTTTCCGTTTCCTGAATAAACAACTATTACAAAGAAGAATATCTATATTGTTTGGATAACACCCTTTTAGAATATTTGTCAGTTCAAGTAATACTAGGCGCCATTTTGAAAGGAATGTCGTAAAGTGTTAGATTTCTCACGGCGGAAACTCGAGGATTGAATCGTCCGATATATATGGCCTCATTTACATCGAAAACATTGACTGGCAATCTAAAAATAGTTTTACTTATTTTATTCATGAATACGGTAATGTGTGCGTGAGGATAATGTTATTCTCTGTAGAGATAACCGTCTTTTGTTTTCCGTAAATCTTTTCACATCATGTACAAAGCATCAAGACGATGTGGATGAAGATAGGCGAGGAGTCTGAAAACAATTTGCCTAAGACATAAGAATAGTGACGAAAGTCGTCGTTGCCTTTTTTTTTTGCCGTCATTAGATTTTTTTGGGGCGGGTTGCATTTCAGTGACTTTCTGACAAAGGGGTGCATATCCAGCTCATAATGAAAGGGGTTATGTTTGCAATTAGCCTTTAAATAAATTTAGATTTTAAGTCGTTCACAATTCAATACTGAATATTTACGCCTATTGGCGGCGGCGGTCATATAATCAAGTAATTAATTATTTGCCGAATCAAAGAAAAGTTAAATTGTGAATAATTTTTCATATATTCTGACAAGGCAATGTCGATAGCATAAAGGCGCGTATCAAGGATAAAAAATGTTTAAAAAATATGTAAACTCATCTCTGGCCCCCTTTTTTTCAAACATTTTACGGGTTGCCCACCCCTCAGCCCCTCCCATACGGGTAGGATAGCTTCAAGCTGTTACGTTCGTCTTTGCTTATGTTTGTTATTACAGTATGGCGCGCCAAGGTGTTCTAATTCTATCAGCAAACTCTGCATATTAACTCAATTCAATTCTTGACACCACCATAAACTCTCTGATGGAAAGCATGGTCTCAAAGAGGGTCTTTCCTTTCCCAAAATTATAAATTTATGTACATTTTCAAAGCGGTTCTCCTTCGCCCATTATTTTCCTTTTCGTTTACCTAAACTCTTGGACGTACATGTCTTATGTCCTATTCTCGTTTCAACGGTTTCTTTGAACTGATGTCTTTGAATATCGTTGTTTTCGTTTTTTATGACACTTTCAAGGAAGCGATTACGATCAAAATAAGTCTTCCGACTATTTCAAGTTCACAATTCAATCATTCCGCTCCCCAAACCCTGAATATTGAGTGGGAGTCGTAATGTTATGTGTGCGTGGGAGCTCATACGTTGAGATAGAAAGTGAAAATATCAAGGCATAAAATGTTGTGTACATCTTGCAAATTCTGCGTTCAACAAAAACAAATGAGACAGCTATGCAATTTCTCTGGAATGACATATTCTGAACTGAAAGTTGTTTGTTTTACAACAAGATGTATGTTGAGAGGAACAATTAGAGCAATTTGTAAGGGCACAAGGCTTTTTAAACCTACATAAATTATTGAAATACATGTATTATGATAAGTATCAGAAACATTAAAAAAAATTGTTGTTGTAATTGATTTAGTTAGTCAACTCGCCAAACTCATCTCGCCATCATTGAGAATATAAGCCTGAAAATCTGACTTCTATCAAAACAAATGTGTGTATTACTTGAATGATTATGTAATGTATGCTGCAATTGAAAAATATAGTTTCTAGCAATGAATAATGGCCAGACGGGAATGAAATCACAGAGCTGGAGACGTGGGAGAGATGGTATCTGGGTAATGTGTGTGACGTAGAGATTAAAGCTTCACTAGCAAAAAAAAAGTCCTTGTTAAATGTCACCATTTTACATGCTAGCAGGGGAACAAACAACTCGTGGTAAAATTTCCTATACGTTCCGTGTAATGATGCAGAATAGAAGAATCGTCACATTTGTACTCCTGAACCCAGTGAAACTGAACTTGCTGAACATGGCTACATTCTATCAGGATTTATTTCTGCATCCCTACTTACTGATGGGTTTACTAAGGCCCCGTTCAGATCTAAGGCGTTAAACCACTTTAAAGGGGAACTACACTCAGACATTAAATTGCTATCATTAAATGAAGAAAAATAGGTTGAACTAACTGTGAAAATTTGAGCAAAATTGGATAATCCATTCAAAAGTTATGAATTTTCAAAGTTTTGATATACACCCCTCATGGGCTCCTTAAATTGGCAAACGTACAAGCACAAAATGGCTGCCAACATGGAGAACTCTCCAATCACTTTGTACACACAATTTCACACTGTCTTCTTTTTCCAGAAAAGTAGACAAAATTGTGTTTTTTCGGTTAGCTATATTATAGCCATATCAATAATTCTGCAAGCAGTCCAAAAAGAACGGTGTTGATTTCTCATTTTAAATGTGATATTCATCCATTTTCAATAAATTTATGGACTATGTGAATGAGGAGTTCTCCATGTATGACATCACAGATTATGCTAATTGGCTATACATTGCCAATTTAAGGATGCCCAACACAGGTGGAAATGATAACTTTCAAAATTCATAACTTTTGAACGGAGTATCCAATTTTGCACAAATTTTCACAGTTTGTTCATCTGATTTTTCTTCATTTACTGACCGTACATTATTGTCTGGGTGTAATTCCCCTTTGACCAGTTGATGAAAACCGGTTTAAAAATAGTTTGAGGGCTAACAGATGCAGATTCTATCCGTACTCTATATGCACGAAAGGTTATTTTGACAACCCAATGTCAAAAGCTTGCCCGAAGCTTTTCATACATAGCAAAAGTGTTTTACATGTATGCAAATTTGATACCAAGTATTGATTGTGGTTCAATAGGCGGGTTTACTAATAGATGCAAATTTTATGCATACCGCTAACACAAAGGTTGTTCTTGACAATCCGAAAGCTTGCCCGAGGCTTGCCCAACATAGCAACAAGTAATGTATGCAAACTGGATTCCAATTATTGTAGTCTTATTGTTATCAACCGGTCTATGGAGTACCACGTAACTACGTTAAACGCACATAAATTTGAATATATAAGTAAACCCGCCTATTGTTACTAACCGGTTTAAGGTATAACACGTGACTCCGTTCATTGGCAAGAGACTTGCTCGATGGGCTTGTTCCAGTGCTGAGTTCATGTTATTATCCCAAAAGGATTAAAATATGGGTAAAAATAAACGTTTTCGGCTCTAATAGGTAGTCAATAAGATATTAAAGCATAATAAATCAGTAGATATAATTATTTCCTCATAGCACTATAAGGAACATTTTAATTACCAGAAATTATAATTATATAGAATCATGAACAAATACGGATATGAAAGCAATACTCGATATCCCAACCCACGTGTATAAGTTGTGGTTACAAAGTCAAATAGATAAAAGTCGTGTTTTATGAAATTTATTCCCTTAACTTTTTGAAAATATTGGTACATATTGACTCAAACGAATTTCAGGGTAATAAACAAGCATAATACCTTTTTTCTGAGATGCAGCTCAATTACCATGCCTCTACATAACAAAAGCAGCAAATAACAGGTAGATATGTAACAAACATGATAAAATGGTTATTATAACCACCATTAATTGTACAAGTTACAGTTGATTCATTTATATCAAAGCGACCAGGAACCGTACATGGCTTGACTATTCATTCAATTGATTACTTAGTGATGCTAGGCTGGTAAAGTGTCAATATCAAAATGTGCAAATATATACTTCATGGTAAAACTAACATTCATTTATACCGGTATTGGAGAGGTATATTCAGACACCAGTGTTTCTGTTTCAATTTTCTCTCGCAATATACACTTCCTCGTTTNCATGGGCTGGAGAAAGTCCA
This sequence comes from Temnopleurus reevesii, assembly GCA_036244855.1. Taxonomy (NCBI): domain Eukaryota; kingdom Metazoa; phylum Echinodermata; class Echinoidea; order Temnopleuroida; family Temnopleuridae; genus Temnopleurus; species Temnopleurus reevesii. The sequence continues at coordinate 40,797 of BQKZ01001827.1, read as the reverse complement.
TCTGAGGGCTTAGTAACCCCTGAGCGTTTGAGTTGGTCCGGACAAGTTTGGGAGAATCTGGCTTGCAGCTGTTGGTAGATCAAAATATAGTTTTGAATAGGTTTCATGCAACAATACTAGATCAGAATGGTAATTTTCTTCAGAAAGAAAACAAATCAACAAAATCAACAATGTGCTGCAATCGACCCGTGTAAGTTAAATGGGTATCGGTAGGAAGGAATTCCTTTGAAGCAGCGAGCACCAAAAAAAAAACCCTATACGCATTATACACGGTCACGTTAACAGATTCAACCAAACTCTCAGATATGTTACTGAGGAGGACAGAATACCTTGTGGGAGAGGGGGGGGGGATGTTTATCCTAAAAAACAGGAGTTCTTGCCAAATTAAATTATCAGTCTCCTTTTACTTTGACATAATCATGACAATCGTGTAGATCTTTGCTTACAATACGACCCCCTCCTACTTAGATATGCGATGTGTTCCATCATGTTCACTGGTACCCCATTTCTATTCCCCGATAATGCCCAGTCACATAGAAGCCCCGACTGAACACGATTAAAAAAAGATTCTTTGTTCTGAGGCAGCTAACTTTCAACTGAACAAAGAGTCATATTCGATCGTGTTGCTCCGGGCTTCTATGTGACTGGGGCCTCAGAGAAGTTTCAGCACTAAATGTACATCAGCCACGCTGAAATACTTTTGTATTCCTAGGTGTGATTTAGACACCGTCGAATGCCCTCATTCTCATTAGGAGGTAGTTCCCAATATTCACGATGCCCTCCTCCAATTGATTGTAAAATGTGTCAGCATTTAACCTACTTGTTTGAGTCTTGTTCATCGGAGCCCATCTCAGGAACTGTTTTGGCTACCTGTGATATGACTGCATCCCTCCTCTGTCTCATCCTGTAGCTCGGTGGAGGAACGTTTACTTCATCTTCTCCAGGCTCCTCAGGCTCAACCTTCAAAAGATTATGAGAAGGATTTATCATTGTTGAGCCGTAAATCAACTAGAAACAAAAAGTTCCCCTCCCAAATTGATAAGACCATACAAATTTTAGCGGTGAAGCGTCCAGTAACAAAATTTACAGGACCATGTTGTTTACCAAATATCTCGTTAGTTATTGTATCAACATAATCCGGTATTTCCCCCATTAAAAGGAGGGAAAATCACTTTTCAAAAGTCAGAAGGATATTTTAGTGAGCACCATGTACCTTGTAATTATATAAATTATGTTATTTGCATACACACAAAGATATGTGTCCGAACTCATATATTACTTTGGGTATATTAATATTCTACATAAAACGTTGGGCAAAAAGATTACCTCACAATAGCCAACCTATTGTCCATAGTTGACCACAGTTATCCACGCAACTATTAGTTATAAGTCCAATTTTTTTTCACCATATATTTAGCATATTCTCAGCAATAGTTTCATTAAAAAAAAAAATATGTCTAGCTTATGGTTGAAATATAGTTGTATTGTTTGTATGTTGCCAAGTGTTGGATAAAAACTTGGCAAACTTTTCTAAGACTTTGGATTTCGGCCTCCTCGACGCATTGAGTAATTCGCCAAAATTTCAGTGGGGTTACTGAGTGACAATGTCTAACTCCACACAATGCTAAAAAAACACTTTTGAGTGACAAAGTTTGGCTCAATGCACAACGACTATTCTTTAGTGACAATGACTTTATTTGTGTCAAAGGTGATATTTTGACGCACACTTTATTATGTGCATTAACACATTCATCTATTCATAGTTGTTCAACAATGATCAAACCGTTTTTCATCATGTTAATCGTTAACAAAGACGTCAATAATGCTTCCTTTTCTCTCTGTAGACATTTTTATTTTAACATGGAAGTCAGTGAGGGATCGAAAAGTGCATTACTATTAATATTTAGCATGTTGATAAGACTCCGAATCAAGCATGTAAAATACACCTGTAATTGCCATGGTAATTCTACATTCATACAGTTAGCATTTTGAAAACGTAAATGTATTATGAACGCTACTTTAGAAAGCAAAAGAAAACATCTCAAAATTAAAGAAAAAGATACATAGGATTGTTTTTGGTTACATTTACCATTCTTTTAGAATGAAACATAATGATAATTAAAATACAAGCACTACTATTAGTACTAGTACTACTATTACTACTATTACTGCTACTACTACTACTACTGCTGCTACTACTACTACTGCTACTACTACTACTACTACTACTACTACTGCTACTACTAATACTAATAATAATATTACTATTACTCCTATTACTACAACTACTACCATCATTACTACTGTACTACTATCACTACTACTACTATTACTACTACTCGGTACTACTGCAATGTGTACTACGTCCAAATCTGCTATGACTGCTAATATTACTAATATTGCTGATACTATGTATGGTCTACTAAGTCTATTACTAGTACTATTACTACTCTACTACGTATACGTCTAACAATTGCGGATGGCATTACTACTACTACTACTACTACTACTACTGCCTCTGTTACTACTATTACTAGTACAACGACTACTAAACTTCCTTGTCTACTACGTCTACTATTTGTACTTCTTTTGCTGCTATACGACTACTACAAATACTACTACCACTAAAGATAATGATAATACTAAATGTACAACTAATACGAAGAAGAAGAAGTAGAATGTGAGAAGGACAAGAAGAATATGATAAGCGGTGGATACAATCCTACCTTTTCTTGTCTTGGGTATGCAGCCTTACTGGTTTGGTGCAGTTCAGGGGACGGAACACGAAGTGAGCTTCCATTACTCGTTACAGACTCAGATGAATCTATAGTTACATCAAATGAAATATACATTTTATAAAATGTTACAAGTTTTCTGTTATCATCGTGATATTGTATGATTTGAATTGATCTGTTCCCACATTCTTATTTTGACGCTATCGATTATGGTAATAAGTATGGTAAAATGAATAATCAATTTCAAATAATATACCTTATTATTAATACAAGTGGAGTACAATGATAATAAAAACTAATTAAGTGAACACGGATGTGGTTGAAAAATGTATGAATTGGG
>BQKZ01001827.1:14993-36565 GCA_036244855.1 Temnopleurus reevesii | reverse complement strand
AAAGCCATACTCGATGTCCCAGCCCACGTGTACAAGTTGTGGTTACAAAGTCAAATAGATAAAAGTCGTGTTTTATGAAATTTATTCCCTTAACTTTTTGACAATATTGGTACATATTGACTCAAACGAATTTCAGGGTAATAAACAAGCATAATACTTTTTTTTCTGAGATGCAGCTCAATTACCATGCCTCTACATAACAAAAGCAGCAAATAACAGGTAGATATGTAACAAACATGATAAAATGGTTATTATAACCACCATTAATTGTACAAGTTACAGTTGATTCATTTATATCAAAGCGACCAGGAACCGTACATGGCTTGACTATTCATTCAATTGATTACTTAGTGATGCTAGGCTGGTAAAGTGTCAATATCAAAATGTGCAAATATATACTTCATGGTAAAACTAACATTCATTTATACCGGTATTGGAGAGGTATATTCAGACACCAGTGTTTCTGTTTCAATTTTCTCTCGCAATATACACTTCCTCGTTTGCTCAGCTGTAATTGATATGTGTTTGCCAATTTGAATAAAAATACATATTTTTGATTATCCATACAATGCTCAGTTGTAATTGATATGTTTGCCAATTTGAATAAAAATATATCTTTGTGATTATCCATATGGAATGAATACCTTCAAATGATTTTATAGTTCTGAGAAGATGATTGAGATGATATTTTGGGCAGACACCTGATAACTTGATTCATAATTTTGGCTTTTAACGCCCACAATGAAACTTGATCATTACGAAGAGGGATGTCAGTTTTACTATTATAATTAGCAGTCCATGAACATAATACCACCATGGCGAGTCATATTATCAATAGCGAGCTTTATGCACATCCAACCTGATGGCTCTCAACGGTTTCCAATTCCTACCAGCACGCATTATTTTTAAAAATACAAAAATCTATATTTTTCATAAAGTAGTTAATGATTCGGATATTGCGTTTCCTTGTATACTCTTCCGCCAGACAACTTGAGAAATCTTATCCACCATTTAGAAAATAAGTCGATATTTACCTAAGGGTAGAGAGAGCCCTTGCCTGTGAAGATGAGGCATCGAAAACCGCCTCCACTTCGTCATGATATTCGTCATTATCCAGACCCGGCTCTCAACTCATCCAATCGTCCAAAATTTTACAATCCCTAAAGTCGTGCGTAGCCATACAGGTATGCGTAATAGCAATTAGACTAGTAATATCCTTAATAAGATTCACAATTCCTTGTCTGAAAAGATGAAAGTGCTGAAAGTATCTCCGGGGCTGAATTAGGTGGGTGTCGTCACGACAGGCGCGGAGTGGCGCTCAATAGTAAAAAAGCGTGCATCAAGTTTTCACCGACCGGGTGTGTTGTGTTGTGTGTGTGGGTGAAACCCATTGGTAAAAACCTGTTACTCATACATACATTCAACACACGTTCTAAAAATAACAAATAACCGCCAAAAAGATGCCTAAAATATCTTTTTGTGTATTCTGTTCTGAGTATGGTGGCACATGATGAACTTGAGCTCCTTTTCTAACTCACTCCTAGTCTCTCGCTCTCTCTCTCTCTTTTACTCTCTCGCTCTCAGTTTTCTCCTAACTACCTAGGTTATATCACATCGTAATTTAATCTCTACTGCGATAGTAAGAACATTACAAATTAAAGTACTTCAAACATAATCTTGAAACGACATTAAGAATTTCGGCATAAAAATACAGGGGCAATTCCCGTAAGGAATTGTCTTAACTTTTAAAATGAAATAAAGCTAAAAATCCATGGTAACTATCCGTATATCGTCAACAAACAATGCTCCAAATAATCTTAGTTCAAATGACATTAATATCTAAGTAAGTTGGATGTTATTGAGTATATATCGATTGTAAACGATGCAATCACTCAATTTGGTGGATAGAATGGGATGAAAGAGCCACCACCTCCTTTGACGGCGCTTTGACATTGCTGTATCAATCCAAGGATAAACAATTACCGTAAATATATTATAATTTTTGTTAATTTTACAAATAGCATTTAACAAGTAAAAGACAAGCATCTTATTTTTTGTGAGATACCAGTATGATTTGTAACACATGAGTCAGTACACCTTTAACGTTTGAAGTAATTCCTTCTCAATTCACAAGCTGTTGCTTTCACCAATCAAAATGACGTCAATATGTAAAAGGTTACGCAACGATTTGTTCATAATATATACCATTTTCAAACAAATGATATCATTCTCTTCCCCGGAAAGATATTGAAAAGAGCAACAACCTGAATTTACTATCAATTACTTTCTTGGTAATTTGTTATATAAATAGGCAAAGGAAATAATATCAGACTGTATCGGATGCATACTATGATGAAACATTCACTTATTTCAATTATCCAAATATTGCCCCGTTGCAAATATTTGATAATCCAATGCATATCACTATAATTTCCACATGCACATATTCTTTTGTTTCAGTGAATATTAATGAAATTTAAATTAACTTTCACAGATTGATGATTTAGATAAATAGACGTTATCCATGCTACCCACTTCATTTAATTCATTTCATTTATATAAAATTCAATATTTGATTCATAAAGCCTAATGTGCCCAGCATCATCATGGAATCTCGACAATTATACATAATGAATTTGACATTTCATATATCCCACAATGACAGAACTCCATGACAGTTATTTATAGGTTTCCCAGGCCGATTTCTATTTATGTTCATGAAATTCCGTTTATGTGCATTCGACGTAGCCCGACCGTGTAATTAGGTCGTTTATATTTATGGATTGAATATTCACTCAAATTAGGGTTGAAGCACTTAACTTCACATTAAAATAGAAATCAATCAATATTCCGTCTTTATTTCTACTACCTAATTCACGCAAAACAACTCAAAAAATCATTCGTTCTTGTTTTGTCGCTGCGCGGTCAACTGAACACTCACCATGTTGTTTGAAAGATGATTTTGGTATGTCGGTCTGTCATTCACGATTGCAATAAACACAATACATTTCAAAATATTATTTCTCTCATAGAATTTAGATTGATTCCTTCATTGACCTTGTGTATAGATAGAAAGTTCTCAGGGAATGGAATTGTCTTTTTGTATAAATCAGAAAGATGTATTTTTCCACGATCAATATTTTAATTTATCGCTTGGATGTTTCTTAAGAGATTATATCTATAATGATAATATCTTTATCTTATGACGAGCTTAACAATAAAATAAATTTCTTAGCGTTTTATTAAATACAAATAAAATCATATAAAGAAGTTCATAACCCTAACAATGAAATGACTTGAGATACACTTAACTATAGTAATTTCAGTCAACTATAGTTATAAAAAAATTCAATGTAGATAATGATTAAAGAAAATCATTAACTCACTTATTTATGCGAGACGTGCATGAAGTGTAAAGTAAACATGACTTATTATATTGTAAAATTAGATGACACTTTGAGTTCCTTCTTATGTGACGAAAATGTATAGTTTCTATATCGTTATACCTCTCAAATTTAGTGTCATATTGCTTCCTCTTCCCGTTGAAATGCTGCTTCAAGTACTGAAAATAAATATCTCTATTATCATAAAATTACAGTGCCGTTCTATACACTCTATAGTGATAATTAACAATCTGGAGATCCCAATAAAATCAATACATTATAAAGGTTTGAAATCATCGCATTTCCCCCAAAAAGAATTATTAACCAATCAACTTGACAATAAACAAGTCATCCATTGGAGAAAATCAACGCGGGAAAGTGTCATAATTGTAACATTTCCATCAATAAATTCTGGAATGTACTCTAAATGTGGCATAATTTCTTTCCAACCTTATAAGTGTCTCAGAAATTGTATGTTCCTTTATTTTCCATCCAAGATGGTTCTCGATTTCTACCTCCTTCTGCGTAGAACTACAGAAAGGTTGCCGGGTCAGTAAGCGTTAGATGACAGATGGGATCAACCTGATATGCCTGCTTGATTCGTAGCGTCCATAGTAACAGACACAAAAATATTTCCAATTGAATTTGCAAAAACCTAGCAAATTGTCATCATCCATATCAATTTAGTTTGTTTTTCATGCGTATTATCTTTTAATAAGGGAAACATGAAGGTAATGCGAGACATTTACGTACGTCAAGACAAAATTGCATTCTTAAAATGCATGTGGGCAAAGAGTTTGCACAACACTTGGTAACATGGAGATATGCACCTTTTAACCAAAAGTTGTGTAAAACATGTCCAAGTTGTGTAAAACATTATGGTCTGATTTCGCAATTTCCCCATAAGTTGGACATATCTGAACTAAAAGTTGTGTAGACTGAATGCTACCCAGTCTTGAGTGATTTTTCCAACTTTTCTCCAAGTCTGCGATAGCCTACTTTGGATCATCGGCTACACACTGTTTAAAAGGTTGTGCAAAATACAAGCTGTCCATACATTTGACTACCGTATTCTAAACCTAATTACCCAAACCTAATCACATTTCTATCCAACGGGAGCAAGCACTGTGAGAAGAAGGGGTAGAGGATTTGGACAACGCAAACAACTGCCATTCAAGCATTCACCATATAGCTAGATGCACATAAGATATCCTTCCATCTTATTATGCAGGGATTTGTCGAACATGTGTCGAATCTGTTTGGTGAATGAAAAAGGTAGCTTAGTTGGATTGTATTTACAAATCTATTAGGAAGACTTTAATGGGGTTCTTTCTTTGTCCAAATCAATTGTGCCTTCTGCTCACTGTGAAGATAAAATGTTTAAAGGTTACTACTAGGTTTTATATCTGACAGCATTTGAGTAGATTCACGCATGGCATTTCGTGAGGCTAAATTTGTGCTCAATATCATGTATCGAATCGATAAAGAACTCTGCATTCAGAAGACTCAAAATCTCGTAATACTTATTATGATCTGAAATAACACCTCTTTAACAAGTCATACTTTGGACAAGGTGGTTCAAAAGATTAATCAATACAGAATAACTTTGGAATAAGTCCAGATGGATTCATACGTACGTTTGAAGCTACGAATCAAATTGGGTGCCACAGCTCAGGAGATCGTGTTTGATGAAACTGGAATATAGAAACTTCAAAGAACTTAAACTATAGATATCCACTTGGAAGAAAACCAGGAGAAGTACGCCGTTTCCTCTAATGAGATGCCATTGATGAACGGGGATAAAAATGCATTGACTCCAAACCCTTGCCGACCGCGGGCAAAATGACGACGCATGAAAACCAGACGACCGGAAAAATAAAAACATCACCTCGAATCCGAGCTGGCGCAGATGCGGGCAATTTCCAGAAGAAAAAAAGCTGCGGCCTACGTGTTCACCAAGCCAATGCTAAATGTCCCCCTTCTCCCAGATCGTTTTTATTCTATTTCTATACTCATGCCAGCGGGCAAACCAGTTAATGTAAGGATGGATCTTGATTGTATTCAAGAGAGAGGGGGAGTGAGAGAGAGATAGGGAAAGAGAGAGAGAGGGAGAGAGAGAGAGAGAGAGAGACCACATTGTAAGGCCGGGCCCATTGTCGAGTGTACCAAAAACAAACAAACATCACGAAAGTAAATGATAGAACAAACAGAATCAATGATCCAGACATATGTCATGACGCAGTTAAGATTGATTGGCTGATGATATTGATCCGATTTCACGAAAATATGCGATTAAAAATCATTTTCATTATTCTGCGGTATGCTATAATGTATTTCATTATTCGTGGCGCCAAAATTCTCTTCAATACAAAGCCCTGTTCTAATACATAAAGCTGATAAAAAAGCTTTCATTTCCAAACATTGGTAACAGTTGTGCATAATTCCTTCTTAATCTTAAGTCAAGGATGATTAGTCAAAATATGATATAATCATAAGAATATGTAATGGTTCTGAAATGAAGATTAATTAATGTTATTTCATTATTTGATCGATGAAAAATCGAGTCGTGGTCAAGCTTTATCACCTTCCATGTCACCTCGTAAAAGTGTTACTTTTTTTAAACACACTACACTCTAAAAAAGGACGAATAAAAAGTAATCATGTGTGTTTCTTGGGTAAGAATGTGCTTCATACTGTGTAAGAGTAGCGCAATATTATATGAAAGTGAAAGGATTTTAACCAACATTATGCACAATTACAATTTTACCCAATAGACAACCATGTCTCATTTAGCTAAATATTAATCCGTAGTCATGATAGGGACACACAAATCACTACGAATCATGTTATTTGCCTGTGACGTTTGTTAGGATGATATTATAAAAAAAAAAACTCTGTTCTTTGGAGCACATCGCAAGCATTGTACATCCACTTGTTTCCTCGGATTACCTTAATCATCCACTAGGTATTGAATTGATATCAATGCAAATAATGCATACACTTTAAACAGGTTCACAATTATGAATTATGGCATAATGTAAGTAAAATATCAGAGCTACAATTTTTATGAGACAAGATTGTACCATGGCATACGTGAAATACAAATGAATTGTGTTTATCATATACCGTACTGAATAAAATTGTATAAATCCTATATTTTAAGGGTAATAGTTGGGATGCGTGTTTACGCATTCATGCACATGGAATGGTAATATCATGCATTTGTGATCAAAATATATAAATTGTTCATGTTGCTATCCTTTTAATACACACTTTTTGTAGTACGTTTAATCAGAAAAACAAAACATGCGCCAACCGTTAAATCAAAATACGAGAACAGACCGCATTAGATCAATACTTATACCACAAAAACACCAACTAAGCAAGGCCTTCAATGCTAGAACACGAACCTAGAACACACATTGACAACTGAATGCATAATAAAGCTAACTTCAGTACACCATCAGAATAAATTATTGTTCTAAACATGCTAACTATTTAGTTCAATTGGTTTAAGATGTGTATTAGGGTTGACTTACCATCAGAAATCTCTTCTTCTAGGATATCTTCAAAATAACAGACATCTCGAACACTTAAACGAAAATCGGCCAACATGATGACGATTGATTTCCCTTCATGAATGCATAAATGTTTTTTTTTAAGCAAAATAACTTCCTGCTTTGATATTTCCTCAAATCATCATCCATGAACATCTAGGTCCTCTCGGTTTCTGCAACGTCCTTGGTGGAATGATTCACTTTTTTCCCGTCCACTGGAGAGGTATCACGAAATACGCCACGGTAATTGCGCATAACTTGGGCTCGCCACCACGTCAAACACAATGACCAATCACCTCTCACTTACCAAGGGCAGTTAAGTGAAGATCCTGCCGGTATTAAGCTGAATTAATCGTCCATTTTGACAAAGAGATACAAAGGTAGCCATGCTTTGCTGATTTTCTTTAATTGTCCATCATTTTGTGGAGGAGCAGACAGATCCATAAACAAAACTACTTGACAAGAAAACGTCTCGGCGTGTTAGCTGTCTGGCCTCATCACAAGTGTTTGATATCCTTACAGATACATCTGAAGTAGATGACGAGAGTGAATCAGTATAGTGTATTATACAAAGTTTTAAGTAACAATTTCCATTGATTGTATGTTTTTACAGTAGCGCCCCAAGCAAATTTACTTTAGCGATCAGTTCTGGATTATATAACAAAGATACAAGTGTTTAGATTCCTGAAAGTGATGTATGTCTTCGTAGAGATGTTGATATTGCTCTTCAGTTTGAAGACAAACTTCTTAACATCTGAACTCCCTTCTGCGCATTTTATTTGATAAACTCTTAACCTACAAGGCTGACTGGATGCCTTTTTACTAGGGCACGATGCTGGATCACTGGTATATGAGCCAATGAACCCTTCTCCATCTGATATCAGCATCCTTTCACAACCTATGCTTTAGTTGTTTGTGAACCATGACCGTGGATTACAAAGAGGCTTCTTACTTTACAATGGAGTTGTTATACGCTGGCTTCACCCACCTATCGATTTTCACCCGACTGGGATCAATGGAGAAAGCGAGTTCTTCATGAACACTGACAAGATAAATACAGCGTGTCTTTCCTAGATTTACTTCACATTTAATACGATTTATGTAGGATATGCAAGACAGGAAGCATTTTGTGGTTGAAAACTAACAAGAACAAGCAAATTGCTACAATTGGATTTACGTCCCAATCGTGTATTAATCCTTTTCGACAATTCTTAATCTGTTTAATACCAAAGAGACCCAAAACACTGGAATCATAGTTCAATGAACTCAATTTTTATTTTGTCGTTTGTGGCGCTCTTACACTTTATGGCGGGGGCGGATTGAGTGTCATAACTCAATCGTTAACAAACCTTTGGATTCAGTTGAGAAAGTAGAAAAATGATAAATGTTTTGTTTATTTTGGCATCACCTTCATTCTGATATTAATGGTTTAAATAATTCAAAATATATCAATGTGCTGTGGGTTTTTTTCAAACAGATGCTAATATTTTTCAGCAGTCTGTCATTAGGATTATCTATTAGATTAAAATGTTGTGCTCATTGATTAAATCGAAAGCAGCAGGTTGAGTCGAAATACATGTATCTACACGGGTATAGGTGCCGTCGATATACAATGAAAAGTATTCCTAACATAATACGTGGTAACATTACCCTTTTAATTACTCCATAATAATCATCATCATTGTCTTGGTCGAGAATATTAAACAAAGAACAATAGACTATGACGCATACAGCGCGGTATCACAGAATGATTTATGGTCTCTACATTGGGTTTTTATGTTGACGAGGGCCACGTCACGAGGGGAGGGATGGGGGGGGGGGGGTGTCAGGCAATCTCCCCCTTGATAGAAACTATTTTCCTCGTCTTTTGACCAACAAATCAGCTTTACATTTTGTTGCCTGCTTTCATGCAATTTGTTGATTAATTATTCTTGTGAATATATTCGAGGACTCCACTTTGTTCACACACATACACACACGCACACACACACACACACACATACACACACGTACGCACACGCATACACGCAATCACACACACACACACACACACACACACGCTCATACATACATACACATGAATAAATCAATAGTTTGAAAATTAATAAACCAAATGAAACAATTAAAAGACAAAAACTCCTTATTATATTATTTGGAAACACTTTATTGGGAAAGGTATATAATCTTATTTGATCATCAATTCAATATGCCATCTTCATTTTCGAGTGATTTTTCGTTTCCTCACTTTTAACCGATTCCTTCCATTAGCAAGAACATACTTCTCAGTGGTAATATGTGCCAACATGGTGCTTGTATCCACACTGGTGTTGCGTTTTGTTATGAACCAAATTCCCACACGTCAGTATCTATAAAAAGAAGCCTAAACACCTCACTGGCCATACACACTAATCACTGTAATACGGGTCTGCTCGTTAATGGCGCTCTTTCAATCTCATTTTGGCGCCTCGTGATTTTGTTATTGGGGCGCATGTGATTCATCTCCATTGGGGGTTGTGGAAGGCAGGGGCGGATCCAGTATTTTTCATTAGAGTGGTTTAACGACGGTTTGTCAACCGAATGAATTATCATGATATGTTTACCAATATCACCAATAGCGTGTTTTCAAAATTGGTTGACAGAGGCTTGTGGACATTAGAAAACGAGTGAGCAAAACGGATGCCATTTATTGTGCACATCAGTTGCGCACTGGTTTCCCACCATCCACAAGCCTCCGCGCGTCCATCAATTTAAAAACAAGGACCGCTGTCCCATGTATGGAGTCGGATCAAAAGATAACACAGAATGTCAAAACATCATCAAGACTAACCCCGGCCCCGGTTCAAACAATTTTAACGTCTGAACTGATGAATTAGACTTGTAAGAAAGTCACTTAATTTTTGTTTATAATTCATCTATTTTTAGCTTGTTTGTTTAAAAATAATGTTGGCTTTTTACTCATTTCACTTGGGAATTCCAGAAACTTGACAAATTTGTTTGTTTTCTTTTTTTTTGGCGGGATGGGGGGAGAGGGGAGTTTATAGATTCATTACGTTTCTTCGACTGCTTTTGAAGGAACAAATTTGCTTCAAAATAGTTTCGTGTAATACTTTCTGGATTTCAATTCTATATGCAACAAATTTTTTCCATGAAATGAATGCTTATAAATCAGAAAAGCAGAAAACATCAATTCCAGCGTTGGCCATTGGCAAATTGGTTTCAGAACTTGTGTGTATTGTTTTGTTGTGGCCATGATATTTAAAAATATAAACTTCTTATTATGAAACTACGATAGCGAATCCATGGGTCGAACTGCCCGTCCCTTTATTTTGTGTCGTCGTCCCCCTTTTTTTGCTTGCCAGCCAATCAGTTGGAAAACCAAGTCATTGTTACCACTCCCCCATAGGAAATTTTGAATCCGCCTCTGCAAATCTATTTATTACTGCGTTTCATCGACAGGTGCAATCAAATGAGTCAATTGAGTGTCACTCTGGGTGTATCATGGTATATAAAAAGGAATACATTGATGACCATTTAATCAATAATAGCTATAGTTATCAATTTCGTAGCATGGATCAAGAAATGCCTTCAAGTAACCTATTTCTAGTCTTTGATAAGTGAAAATTAAATGAAAGTATTGACACGCATACTCAAGTCATGGAAATTTGAAATATATAGCTCTATGCTCGGAAATTATGGTAGATATGATGAGAGTATATGTTCTCATATCGTTAAGTCGCACATGACTGAATTAAGGAATGTGATATGATAAAAGATTTCCTATACTCCAAAGTAGAATGACAACATAATGTACAATTATATGCAATGATATTTGATATCATTTATCTAAAACATTTTTTTAATCTCATTATTATATATTATGCATTCTTGATGTTTGAACTGTAGGGCTCTGACCACTAAACCATGTCCTAACGTTTAATTGGTTTGGTTATCTTTGTTTGAATTTATATCTGTCTAATTTTATTTTTCAAATCTTGTCTGTGCTGTTTTTTTAAATCATTGGTTGAAATATGTATCATAATCTGAATATGAAAATATCGATATCAATTTGCTTAATGCATAACGCTCGCGTATTCCGAGTTTGACAATCCTGGGGTCTGAGCAAATGAAGAAAATAAAACAGCTAGATTTTTCATAGATTTTGGCGCCACTCCAAAAGCAAATTTGAGCCCCGGTAAAAGGGTGGCCCGTTTCTGCATACCGAGACCCCCCCCCCCTCCCCCGCCCCCATCACCTGATTAGACATTACATTATAGAAGTATAAAAATTAAAACTGGACTAGCTATAATCTAATAGGTATTTCTTTCAGAAATAGTCAATACTTTGGTCTACGGTAAACTTTTTAAGAATAAACGTTGAAATAATAATCGTTATTGGAACAAAAAGTGTCGTGTTGGAGGAATTAAGGGTGGCACTTAATCATGCATTCCGCTCATAAATTGAGGAAACTCTTTCAGTAACAATAGTCTTCAAAGATGACTCAGGGAGCATTACTATGTGATTTCCAGTTGCAAACTACATAATCGCCCAATTATCAATTATTTGTGAATCTTCTAGAACCCTATTTTGACAGTTATAGTAAGATATTATGTAGATAATGTGTTCAGATTTGTTTAAAAAGATATAGAGAAAGAAAAGAAAAAAAAAACTATGACTACAGTTTAAAAAGGGGAAAAAGCACAATAGAAAATGTACGCTCTGTTGGGTAGACTTTCGTTATCATTATGTTTTAATACGCACTGCTTTTGGGAATTTGAAATGATACAGCTAAAAGACCACTGAATAAAACAATTGCTAAAAGACACATGGGATGGTGAATTGCTTTAAGTTACCATTCCCATGAGAGCAGACAAGAATATTACATAAGATCTTTCATTTAAATCGAATAAAGCTGCCATGTGTCACAAAGTAAATGTTCAATTTGCGGAATTCTATCAGACAGGGTTTGAGGAATATCATGGGTGGCTTCGAGCATGATCAATATCTATTTCCAAATCTATTGATTTTACCGGCCCTCTAATGATGTCTGCCCTCTTCAAAAGCTGCGTATGTCACGCAGAGGTGTTTTTAAGCCATCATGTCATTTATATCCCATGTTCTGATGATAAAACATACAATAAAAACTATGCATATATATACAGTGAGGTACATTGAAGATTTTTTTTCATGTATACAGACTCAGTATAGTACCAATTTATTATAGTACAAAAGCAAGGTTGCAACCCCCTCCCCGAATCAGCTAATCTGACATAAAAATACATCAAACGCATGATATGTAACGGATAAGTCATACATACTGTCACAAGGTACATTTTATCAAAGGAATTAATCTTACATTTTCAAAGAATTGGGATGCAATAAATGAATAGGTGATTAGATTTAGTCATGGTGATAGGAATATTACAATAAAACGGAAAATACCTCTCATGAGACCATGCATGTATACGGTCAAGATGTGTTTACACACTAGGCAATTAAAGTGCACTTTTGCATCCCTGGGAGGAGGGGGGGGGGTAGCCGCTGGTAAAAAAAAGCAGTACCCTCTAAAGTGGATATATGAACAGTATGGTGGAAATATGCACCTTATGGTGCATACCTGTACATTTATTATTATTCATCCCTATTTTACTAGCGGCTTCACCCCAACGGGTGTAAAATCCCACCCTTCTTTCTTAGTGTGGACATATTGTATCCGTTTCCAATTATCATTGTCATTAAACTGTGTCTAACTCTCCATGGCATGTTTTGATCAAATAATGAAGCTTTATCACGGGTTATCCTCTCTGTTTTCATGGTTTTGTACGTTAAGCTGATCCGATAATTATAAACTGAAGTTGGATTAATATGATGTGGAATCGCCAATAAGGATTAATCAAGTATCTGATCAAAGTATAATTAGTTCATTTTCTTACATCATCATTATACATTTCCCTTGCAAAACAAAACAAAAATGAAGAATCATAAATAGTAACGAAATTTTCAAAAACGTTTTATTTCTTATTTTATTTTATGTATTTATTTATTTATTATTGTTCTTTTTTTTTTTTACTATATACACTTTGCTATGAGCATGAGGTACGATGTGTTATTACAAGAATTTGCAGCTTTGAAAACTATCATCTGGGGTATTTTCTGAAACAAGTTTAGTACATGATTTGAATCGGAGATTTGTTTGTGTTCAGACTTCAACATTAATGATCCTTATCTGTCCGAAGAACGGATCGTCAAGCATACGGTACATTGAATGAAGTCACAATTTATTTTTAAAATAGAATTAATATAGGTGCTGCAACTGGAGGCAAGAGATGGTGGATTTTTCTTCTTTTTGTATAATTATAATACTCTCATTGGCTAGAATTCATAAAAGTTTTTGAAGCATTTTTCAGACGATTTGATCACATTTCTGGATTTGAAAACTCAACATAAATTGATCTCCTTTCAAAATTCTACCTATGTGTGTACTATATGCTTATGTGATTCATTATAATTATGAAGATTTAACTCTAATAACCCCATGCGGATACCCATGATTCGTATGTACCTATTATGCCATAAAGATGGAACACTGGTAGTACATGGGGTGAATACAGACGTGAAGACAGAGCCATTTCTATTCCCAGTTCTCTTACCCCGGATCTGTAATAACATCAAAGTTTTACACTGAAAGCTGAGTTGTGAACATAATGGCGCCAGCAGATGAGGCATCATATGAACATCAGACTATCGTTTCATGATCAATTAAGATTATGCCCATAAAATGGGAGCTCACAACAAAGGGATTTCACTTACGTCATTTGTCGCAGTGATACGATTTCACATTGCTACCACACGTCATTTAGTATTTTCTAGATAAACAAGAACAATGCTCGACCCCTATATCTGCCTATATGAAAGTAGCATGACTTTTTATTGGAGGAGTGTCAAGTAATTTACAGGTAGTGTTTTTCATCTACCTGGCTAGCACGGGTGTAAATATCAGCATGTTCCGAATGAACAAACATTGAATTAAAAATGAAACTTTTTCAAAGTCACATAACTCATTTTCAGGATATAAACCGAGCAAAAAATAAGCGAATTCTTATTTAGATGTATGTTATATGTGTCTGTTTTCTTTTGTTATGTAATTAATGGTTAGATTTATCCTATGAATCTGGACATTTTAGGTCAAATTGTAAAAAGAAATAGAATATTTTTAACGAAAAATGCACTTCAAACATTTGCACTAAACTAGTTTCACTAACAATGTTACTTCCTTTTCAAACCATGCCCATTCATGAGCAAAAACCGTCATGATTATTTGAGTCAGATGAGAGGATTTTTTTTTACCGTGTGGTTCATGATGTGGTTGATATGAACAATTAAATACTCTTTATAAAAAAAAGTTTACATTGAGCAGGTCTTATACACACGATTGCCCGATCACTTATTCAATTATATCCTATAATTGTATATGTGGAATATGATTTAGGTATGAGATCTATGTACTATATCAATTTTGTAAGTTTCGTTTTGTATGGAATCTATTACAAAATTTCGATGAAATAAAAATTTTCGGACAACAGATGATATTTGTTGTACAGACCACCACTGGAAATTTGCTAATAACAACTGGATACTGGGTGGATAGGTTGCCACTGCACGTTCATACTCCGTTGTTCATAATATTTGCATATATAGCTTTTCCAGTAACTGATTTTATTCGACAGCATATAGGACCATCATGGCTAAAATGTTATTTCCACTCTAGAAATGGATCCAAATATTTATATAAAAATGGTCTAACAAAATCCATAAATACATCGCACATTGACAAAATTGGAAGTCTTCAAAGTCATAATTCTGTTGATGCACACATCTCATACCAGGTATTGACCTAATTTGAGATAAAGGTTTTGACCTGGCTTCAAATATTGTTTACCTGTGTTTTACTCAAAGTCAATTTGAATTAAACATTTGATCGCGACCATTATTGACAAAAACATGGACTGCCATTTTGCTACTCACAAAGAGTAGCGTCGTCAAAAAGTATCTGTATAAATACAAACGCATTAAATTGAAATCCAGTGCATTTGTCATGAAAACAGTTAAAATTGCTAAAAGTATCTATAATTGTTATATGTCATGACAAATGCAATAAAGCAGATTTAGATAAGGAGGGGTCTGTATTTTGACAAAAAATCTAGCCCGGACATTGGAATTTAAGTACTTTGATATTACAAATTGTAGATATATGTGACTAAGTTATTTTTTCTTTTGCTGTATAATCAGGTAATGGGTCCAACGCGGGAGTAGTTTACCAGCCGATCTAGTAAACTTACTCCGTTGCTCAAAAATAAATTGACACAAACTTTTTCATTCACAACGTTAATGAAACAGCACTGCCAGACACGAGGAAAGTCCATCGAAAATGCAAAACCACTCATTACATCTAATGTATTTCACCGAATTGGTTATTGTTTACAAAGTACAGTGTCATCTCATACGCATAAGCATGTTGAGAGTATAAATATAATTTAAAGGGTTGACGTGCACATTTGCTATCATTTCTTTTTAAATTTAAAGTTCTAAATTGTCCTACGGTATGTCTCAAAGAAATTGTTGCAAAAGGTGTTCCAAATCTAGACCACTATCGTTTGGATATAATCATTCTCCTTGTTCAATAGTGCTCGTCCAATTATCTGAATGGTCAACAAAATCTCAATCTGACATTCAGAGCTATAACAGAATTTCTCACGTTATAATTCCCATGTTGGAATAAAGATATAATCCCCGTATAATCCAATCAGGTATAATGTATCAATCCGAGCTCTGAATGCAGGGGTGTGGGTAAATGGGGGGTACATTCAAAACCAGGGTTTGTAATCCTATACCTGTCTAGACCAGAGAAATGTATAACAATACGTACACCCAGGATTTGAAGGCCCACTTTTTACTTTAAAAATTGGCACCCCTTGTGCCCCGAAAGCCCCCCCCCCCCTTATGCGCGCATTAGAGGGAGTCAAACAAGTTCTTCCCTTAGATGATCTTGTTTGAAATTTTATTCTTTGGAATTGAATCGAAAGCAATAGCATGTTTTTTTTTTGTCAGACACCTTCCCAGGCTTCGAGCAAACTGTAACTGTAACTATCACATGTTTTCGCAACCTGCATTCAATTCATCAGTATCTGAGAACATTAGTATAAAATATAAAAATTTACATGCAAAATATTATCATTCAGAACAAATCTACTAAACTTGTTCCTCGATTTACTCGCTCGTTCGAAAATATAAACATTACTCCGATACCATTCCAAACAATGAACCCTAATTACATATCATTACACAAATTAAAAAAAAATAAGAACATCACCGATAATGTTATTGATTATGAGCATAGTTATTCACATGTGAGCTAGCGAAAGTATTTCATTCCAACAAACCACCCCCCCCCCCCCCCCAAAAAAAAAAAAACAGTTTGTATCAAGTTTACGCCACTGAATATATGCCTCCGTTATATAACTATGGCGCATTATTTCTTGGATTTTCCTTATTGAGAATTTCGTCACCCGAGGATTCTATAAAATGAAACCAGCAGAGCATTAGTGTAAACAGATAGATGTTGAAATCACAATAGCCCCAGGATGCGTTAAGGGCCGGATAAGTAGGTTTTGTGAATATGACAATCCTCTTTCAATGCCGTCCAGATCAGTGCTTGAGTTTAATCCGGGGGTGCACAGTGGTAAATCCATACGACACGTATTAAATACCCATTTACCCACTTGAAACACTCCTATCGAATAAACCTAGTTGAGATGTAGAACAAAAAATCAAGTCTCAAACATGTCTGACATATATGTATTGAGTTAATAAGCGCTATATATAAAAGCCGTACATTACTATTATCATTATTCAAGCGACATCATAAAATTGCATGGTAATGGACATTCTATTAGTACCCAAGCATGAAATTCATTATACTACACTTATTCAATTTTCGGCTTCGCAGATGTCGACTGTTGATTGCTTGTTTGGTGTATTTCTTTATTTCTTCAAAAGGAGACCCTATATTATTCAATGAACTCATTTTCCCACATGAAAGCGTACTTTTCTAATTGGCATTCGAATGCTTTTTTCAATGGTAATGCTCAGTTTGTCTGGGGTATTCATTTGTTGACTGAGGGTCACCTAATATTACACGTTTATTGTTGTTCTGTGCTTACTTTCTTGGAGCATTGTCGAAATTTAGACTTCAATTTGCAACATTAAAAGGGTTATTAGATTTTCATACAATATAATAGAAGTGTGGGAAATGTATAGATTTATCAAGATTTTAATTGGGAAACATTATATAACGATGATAGTTTACTACGCGTGATCACCCTGGGGCCATGTTTGGTTTGCAAACATGAAACTTTCATTATTATGGTAAAATCTCGCATACATTCAGTAACTCTATGCATATATAGTTACAGCCTATATAGGAATGTAAATATATATTTACATTCTTACTTTACCTGATGATTGTGGCTAAGTCATATTTTAGAAATATTAACTGTGATTATATATCCCTCTCCCCAATAGTGTTTGCTAATATCACATTTGCATGTTACGTCAGCCAGGCGTATCGATTTCAATTGCAATACAAGTATTGAAATGGTGCTTTAAATATTTTGCTGGAAAATGTCTCTTAATCTATGTTGTTCAAATTAAATTTAACAATTTTTCTTAATACAATGATTTATATTTAACATATTTGCTTTCAATTTCAAGGATGGCTGATCAGGGGAAAATGCAAAAAAAAATTATGACTACTTTAGGCGAGAAATATTAGAGAGAAAAAAAATATTTTCTACTGTATTTTGGGGCTTTACCCTTGCTATACAAATGGCATTACTAGTCTAAAAATAAATAATGGGAAACCGATCTGTGATCTGCCCTTTGCGTAAAAGTTTTATCGGATCAAGAAATTTATGGTAAGAGCTTTAACCTTCACAAATTATGCTTGTAGTCTCGGGTATCCTTGCAAACTGTTATGCATCTTGAATTCTGAATAAGTATTGTCCTTGGCGGGAAAACAAGTTTTTATTTTGGTTCTTGTTTACTATTGTGTAGAATACTCTGGGAAACAACTTGCATTGGTACATCAGAGATGGAAAAAGTGAAATAAAATCCTATGAAGAAGTTCAATTTTCTATCATCACGAAGAACATCACATAAACAAAAATGCATGGCGAAACTTTGTATAGGCCTACTCAACATAAAACAAAAAGGACACTCACCTTGTAGCTTTCGTTTGAGTTGTCGATGTTGTTTGACAAGCTTGATATAAGCTTTCATCGCCTGCACCTCGAAGTCGATTGTTTCTTTTAATTGCCTCTCGAGATCCTCATTGCCTTCTTTCAATTTATCCAGCTCCACTTTGAGATCTCTTTCACCACTCTGCTCATCCGTTTTCATCGGCTCACCTTCCGCACTCTGCTTCTCAACTTCATTAACGTCTGATGCGGGGGCTTTGCTCCTCTCCTCCTCTCTCCTCAGCAAGCGAGCGAGAAGAGGACTTTTATCAGATTCGGTGATGACACTAGGAGCATCTTGCGCATCGAGGATGCCATCAGTTTGTGTACTTGACTCAACGAGTTGTTGCTTATTTGTATGGATTGAGTCTGATCCTGATTGTTTTGGTTTTGATCTTACCGAGGTTCTATCGATTTGTGTTCGTTTCATTTGTCTATCCGATGATCTTAATGAAGAAGATGGCATCGATTTGTGAAAATTAGATTCCTTGATTTTCATCCGAGGACTGCGCTTTGCCTCTTCCGTGGAATTGCCCTTCGCGGTTTTTGGAATTGGTTGCGAATGCGGCAACGCTAATTGGAGTTTCATTTGTACTTCATTTAGTAGTTCATCAGTGTTAGATTTATCTTTTTTGCTTGACGGAACTTCATTTAATGTTCCGCAGTTTTCCTCTGATATTAGTGAATGATTTTGAACTTTCACATTTTCCTTTGTATTAATTGATTTGGGCAAATTGTGAGCATTTGAAGACTTTGCATCCGTCAGCGGTAATGTCGACACATGCCTTTGATCAAGACTCTGAAAATGATATCTAGGATCAGCAAGTCTTGAATTGAGATTTGAATCGAGGCTTTTGTACGTCTCATTACGTTGATTTAAGGTGTCTGTCCGGTCTTTTGTTTCTAAAAGTTTATTTTTGTTTGACACCCTGTCAACAACAACATCATCCTCTTCCAATCTATCATCATCGATGTATTCTACATTTAAATTATCGATAGACACCACTGTCTTTTGAATGACCTGAAGGGCTGCAAAGGCGGTAGATTCCAATTTCTCTAATTGTACATGGTTCAGAGAAGGTTTCTGCTTTGTGGATTCAATGGTGTTGTGTCTCCTAGTTTTTGACCCACTCTGTATTTTCCTCGCAGGTTCTTTATGTTTTACATAGGCTTCGCTAGCAGCTCTGGACCTGAACAAATTCTTGTCAGGGCCTGACTCATTGCTGTCTTTTAGGTCCTTTATAATTGAGTCCAATTCACGTTGGTATGCACTGACATTCCCACGATGAACATCTCGCGTCTTCTTCCCTCGTTTCGTAGCTGCTTTTGCCATATTTCCTAAGACCACAGCCGATCAAGACCTACAATAACCAAACGAAGATATCAACATTTCCAGTCGCATCCATACTTAACTGAATGCAATCTCATAACACTATTTACAAACGATGAAATTGATGCACACATTATTATTTGTTTATCATATTCCACAGATAGATATGATATAGGCAGGTGCATCTTCTATTCTGTCCAACACATCAGCAGCGTTCATGGCGCTTTTCCGCTCAGTATAGATGATACACTCATTTCCAGCTATATAGAGAAAGATATGTCCACTCCATCATAGATGAAATAAAATACTTTTACTTTCCAAACGAAAAATATTATTACTACAAACGAATGTTTACACAAACATCGAATTGTGTATACTTGTGGCTTTATCTACTGAAGCATCAGGCCTTTGTTGCAAACGTGTCCATATTTCGGCGCTTTACGATGATCAGTTGAGAAAAAGAGGCACACCAGTGTCCAGGCCTGTCTCACAGATTTCTTTTCAAAATAACAAGTTGTAAAGCCAGTTATAGGGCATAAGTGTTATCACTATCAAGGCACACATCATTACTGGTTAATTGCACTTATGCTCCTTGTGCCGCCGTGACTTTTTGGCTTCCCATCGATAAATCCTATTCATTGAGAGAAAACGCACCCGGTTAGTGAAAGGGTGGAAGACGGCCTAGAATGAATGATACTTTCGATCCCCTTCCGTAATTGTGGGTGGAGAGAAAACGGTGTGGAAGCGAGCGTTTAGTTTCAACAGGCTTGCTTGTTAAATCGATACCTCTATGGTGGCGCGTGCACACAAAAAGATCGTTACTTGTTAAACCTACCCCATGTTGGTTTTCCCTTTATATTTTCATTGAACAGTTTAGTGTACCAACGCACACAACCTGGACGCTTTAATCCCACCAAAACATGGTAACATTCGATGCTCTAGCGAGGGAGACGACTTTTAAGGTTGCAATAATTTCGCTTTTTGGGTCCAGTTTCATTCTGACTCTTAAAAAAGGAAACATTAACATGACCACTTTGAGATAATGAGGGTCGGCATATTGATTTCCACTCCCAGAAAAACTAACAAACAAATAATAGATACAAAAGGAGAACAGAATATATCGACAAAAGAAAATGACACCTTCAGGCTATTTACTCCCCCTATTATTCAACTGTTGAATGCAATTTTACTTTGAAAAGTATGAATAGGAAATTAAATTTTTATCAAAAGAAATGGCGTGTTATCGAGTCGTACTACCCCTCTTATTAGGGGTAAGCTCGCTATTCATAAGGACTCCTATTCATAAGGATCAATGACTCAAAAGGACTGCTATTCATAACATGTAAATTCCTATACCCGAAGGGTCGCTATTCATAATGTGAAAAGAGGGTCACTATTCATAAAGGCATAAGGACAATTATTTATAAGGATCGCTATTCATAATAGGAAAAGAGGGTCGCTACTCATAAAAACACATAAGGGTCACTATACATAAGGACCGCTATTTATAATAACTCATAAGGGTCGCTATACATAATTCAGAAAGAGGTTCGCTATCCATAATAAAGAATAGGGGTCGTAATTCATAAAGGTCGCTTTTCATAATGGGAGAAGAGGGTCTCTATTTATAATGGGAGTAGAGGGTCTCTATTCATAATGGGAGAATAGGGTCGCTATTCATAAAGGCCATTGTTCATAAGGGTTGATATTCATAATCGTACAAGAGGTTCGCCATTCATAATCGGGAAATAGGGTCGCTATTCATAATCATGAAATAGGGTTGCTATTCATAATCAGGAAATAGGGTCGCTATTCATAAAGGCCATTGTTCATAAAGGTCGCTTTTCATAATGGGGAAATAGGGTCGCTATTCATAATGGGGAAATAGGTTCGCTATTCATAATGGGGAAATAGGTTCGCTATTCATAATGGGGAAATAGGCTCGCTATTCATAATAGGGAAATAGGCTCGCTATTCATAATGGGGAAATGGGTTCTTTCATTATGAATAG
>BQKZ01001826.1:99162-110971 GCA_036244855.1 Temnopleurus reevesii | reverse complement strand
AAGTTGTTGCAAAATGACCGCTTTGTTTGTGCATTTCTAACTTGAGGGGGGAGGTTGTTCCAGAGAACTGCTCCATCAAAAGAGAAGGCCTTTCTTCCACTTTCTGTTTTTACTCTTGGGATGATCAGTCCCCTGCTATTTGATCTTCTTGTGCTGTAACTATGTGTGTCAGCACATTGGGTAAACATATCGCAGAGATATGATGGTGAGTTGTCATTCAGTATGTCGTACATGAGTTTACCTTCATGAAATTGCCAGCGTTTTTCTAAATTCATCCATTTAAGTTTTGAGAACATTTCTGAACTTGGCGTAAATATATTGGTTTGCAGCGTGATTCTGGCCATCTGTTTGTGCAATTTGATCAGTGAATCCCTTAAGCATTGACTACAATTCAACCAAGATATGCAACAGTAGTCAAAATGTGGTAAAACCAGAGCATTTGCCAATAGCTTGGCACTATCTAGCGTCAGATATTTTCGGCGATCGGCGATATTTTTGGCGATCTCTGACTATGTATACCCCAATCAGAAATTTGCATTTTGTTGATCTTCAAAATAAAAGGAGAAAATGTAAAATTTTGTATACAGAGTGAATGAGGAGTTGTACGACATGACGTCACAGAGGTCGTCCGATTTTGCTCAAATTTTCAGTTTGTTCATCTGATTTTTCTTCATTCAACGAGAGCACAATAATTCCAGGGGTTGGTTCCCCATATAGGCTCTCTGTCAAATAGCAATACATGTCTTTATGATTGTTCCTACTAATTATTATCAGGGAGCATGCCGGGATATCATCTACTTCAAACTACAAATCTGCTGTGCTCATTGTTTACACTGCGTGAAATCACTTACGTACGAGAGAACTACCTATCATGCTCTCCGATATGAGCAACCATAAATGCACATATATTCCTCAACTTTGAACATAAACTTCTGCCCAGACAAGCTCTACTGTAGCTGTACTGACATTTGAAAACTTATATCCTTAAATAAAATAGCCCATGATGTTTTAAATCAACTATCTTTCAAAATTAAGTTGAGAACAACTGGGCTATTACCAGTAGAGCACTTCTAAGATGTACATGAAGACCTATTTTTTTCCAATTTGATTTAAAGCATTAAAAAGTTCAGACTTTTGTTTGCCTACAAGTGATACATGTAAATTCGTTAAATACAATTAACGGACCAACATAATTTCTTGCAGCATTCTAAAAATGTTCAACGCTTCATGTACAAACCCTTCTAATCCCAGGAATAGGCCCCAATTTGCATAATTTTGAAACATAAGTAATTAGCCACTTATGTAGGCCTAGATGTAGATACAACTTACAAGCTTAAATGTGGCTTTTGTTTCAAGTCAAAATAAGACCGCTTATCCTCAACCAGAGTTGCCTTTAATTTTTTTATTCTTTGGGGGATTTTTAGAGGCCACAGTTGTACGAAATGACCACTAAATTGCAATTTACTTGGATGTCGAGGCTTAAAGGAACACTTATTTGCCCCTCCATGTAATACAATGTCTCTAGTAAGGACTGTACTTAAGGGGATGACTGTGCCACTATTTTCCAAGAATAGTCTTAAACTGGTTTACAATTGTTACATTAAATGCGCAATCTGGTAATGAGTTCCAATCGCAACTTTGTATAGAGAAGCAATGTTGGCGGATAACCATTTTTATGACAGATAGATTCTCCAATGACACTTTAACAAAATAAGAATAAATTTGGACATATTTTGCATATATTTGTCTGTATTTTTCTTACTGAATTGAAGAACTTCCAATTGATTGTTTTCTGAGTTATTCTGATTTCTGTGAAATTCTTACAAGTGGTTCTTGTTAATTCAAGGGTGTATGGCGCTCTTTCTTTTAAATGTTACAATTAATCAATGTGTTTGCTAAAAAGTAGGAATTTCAATTTTGTTTTTCTCTATCTATTCCTCTTTAGGCAAGAATTGCTGCAGATTTCATTGCACATGCCCCTCCTGGAGAGTTCAGTGAAGTGTTTAATGGTAAGTAATGATCATACAAAGTAAAGTGATACATGTAGCTCATTTTTTCATATTCTAACTTTTAAAAAAAATGCACTGCACCAAGTCTATGCTTTATAAATGAGAAAAATTAAACTACTGAATCTTACGTTATACAAATTATTCTTGAATCCATGAACAACCACTGCAGTAGAATCAATTCAAAAGTTCCAAATTTGTGGACGAGTTTGAAGTAGTCATGGAGTAAGTCAGAAAGTGATGATTTCATTCTCAATTTAGCAAATTGGTGTAACACAATCAAAATTTAATGTTAAAAAAAAACTTATTAGTATCAGGGCTGTAATTAAAATTATTCAGTTATTTTCACTGGCAATAACTAAACTGTCATTCTTTGCTTATTTGCATTTTATTCAATTTACACAATTTTTCTTTGTTCCTTTGTTTTTATCAGATGTGAGAGTTTTAGTGAATGATGACAATCTTCTCAAAGAGAAAGCCGGAGAGTAAGTGGAGTTCAATCTTCTGCTATTTCCCAATTTCAATGCATCATTTAAAACAAAAGTGACTGATGATATAACTGATTAGAAATGTTTAAAAGGAGAGTGTACCCCAAAATAATATTTCTTCAACAGGAGCAGAAAAATTAGATGAATAGAACAAAAAAAATTGAGAAAATTTGGACAACTAATAATAAAGTTATGAATGTTTATATATTTAGACAAATTGGTAACTGATGATGTCACAGGTGCACAACTGACCATTTATTACATTCATATCAATATCTTTATGATAGATATGTAGATCCACTATCTGCATGTTTACATTAATGCAAACTTTGCAACTTTCTGTTAAAATGATGAATTTTCCACCATATTTATAATGAAAACTCTGGTTAGTTATGCACCCATGATGTCAACAAATTGGCAACATCTCTGGTAATTTCCACTGATTTGTACATTTTTTCAAATCATTAAAAATTCATAACTTTTTTATTATTTTGTCCGATTCTCTTAAAACTTTTTTTGTTTTACTCATCAATTTTTTCTTCTTCTGTTAAAAGATTATTATATTTGGGTAGACTCTTCTTTGTTTGTAATTCCATTGCATAGTGCACCGATGAATTATTTTTTTTTCGTTTTGTTTTGAGGCTCCTCTGTATCAGTGGAATCATTTTAGTATGGAGCAATTTGTGATTTTTTTTTAAATCTTTCATAGATTTTGGGCTCAGAACTCGATTTCTGTATCGAAATTATTGTGGACAAAGGCAACAAAAGAACTTGTAAATCTTTTGTAATTTGATTCAATAGTCCAGTTTTGGTTCCTGGTATAGCTTCTCTATATATCAGTGAAGTAAAAAAAGAGCTTGAGCTTTCGATCCTAGCAGAATCTTAATCATAAGCAAAGTGACAGAGAAATGACTTCATTTCTCTACAGCTCTCCATTATCAGATAAGCAGTTTCAGCAGTTCTCGTTATCTATATATCCGTGTTAGATGGATTCCCCTCTAGTTTCCAGCAACTGGCAGTTTCATGTCAGTTAAATGTGATTACAAAATTAGGCTTAAACTGACTGAACTTTCTCTAAATATTTATTTTTCTTTGAACGATTTAATTCCTGATCCATAAACGATTGGACTCACAGGACATGCCCCTAAAAAGAACTGTTCCAAACTTACAAATACAGTGGAAAACCTGGTATAAAAATACATTGTTATAGCAGTAATCTCTTTATAGCAGAGTTAAAAAACAATAAGTTATAAAGAGCAGGGACCAAATTTGTCATCTCTTGAAAGCAGATATTTTGTTAGATCAGATCTCTTTATAGTGAGTTTCCACTGTAGGTAAAATGATATTGGAAGAGAAAATAATTCTCTTACATCATAATCAATTTAGAAATGTATGATTTATATATTCATTGCTTTAATAATCTCAGGAAGATTATGAAGCAGATGTTTTGATGTAGGTTTGATGTGCAACCCATTTTGGGGTGTACAGTGACTTGTTCATTTGTTCACTATTGCTTTTGATTTCTATATTTATTGTCACCTGATACAGAAGTATAGCATTAAGTACATGTATGTTGTACTCTGTACAATGCACTGAATGACAGATTGTAAAACAATTACTCTGTCTTAATGATTCAAGGGCGAACAGTGAAAGGATGGCATGTGCCAAAAGCTGAATACCATAGTTGGTTTATACAGGCGTCATACATGATGATAATGTATATGCCAGTCAAATACCCTTTGTGAACAGCAAACAGTTATAAATGATTCAATTACTTTTACACTTTGTTGCAAACATTGACTGGCTGCATTGATGAAAATCATACAAGGGCCTTAAAATGTACATGCACATATACATTTTAGAACTTTAGTATACATACCATTAACGTGGTGTGTTAACATTTTAGAACTACTTTTGAAAAAAAAATGTTAAATGTTATTTTATTCATTGTAGAAACACAATCTGATTAATTTGTGAATATGTTTTTATCAAAAATTTACTTTGATTGAAACTCATGTATTTTGTGTATTAATATTGTATTAATATTTATGAAAGAAAAAAATTAACATCTATATGTTTTTGTTTATTTAAATTCATTTCAATTATGTATTATGTTTCATTCTTTCTTCATTTTTGCAGAGCATTTAGCAACTACAATACGGACCAATTCACACCAGTAACCATCGATGGATCAGATAAACAAGTAAATAGCAAATGTGACTCTCATTGTATCTGGTAATATACATGTATAATCTCTATACAGACAACAATGCCAATTGGAATCTGTTAAGACTAAAGAAATAACTTTGAAAGTCAACTTTTGAGGGGGGAAACGATAGAATATAAAAAGAAGAAGACCTACAAATATCATTAACTGACAGGTAGGGGATTATTTGACTTATGTGAAATTGATTTAACCCTAAAACGGCCGGGGGGGGGGGTTGAATCAACCCCCCCCTCGACATTTTCCGCGATAACGCCGCCGCGCGAAATTTGTTTACTGCGTCGCTCCGTGACTTTTTACTTTGAAGCCTCGTGCAATTTTTGATACCATTTTCGCGAAAATCAGGCCTACCGTTACGACGCTACGCGACTTTTTATACATGCACGTCAGACCAAAAATTGCTTAAATACGTGATTTTGTGTACAAAGTCAATGCAAATAGAGTTTTCTCACAATTTTCAGAAAGGTATGATTATTTTCCCTTTCATGGCTCAAATCAATTTATTTTTAGCATAATTNTGTATATTGAAAAGATTTAAAACGAACTGTTATTATGAGGCATTTCTCTTACAAAAAAATAAAATATTGGCATCTCGTAATGTAGAATAATATTGTTTAAAATAACTCTTTAAAATATAATGGGCATGTACATACTACTCATTTTGGTTGCCATCACTATCTTTTACTCAAACATATAATATTTTTAAATTTGGATTATTAACAATAGTTTCTGCTTCAACATATCTGCCATGTCCAAAATATTTGACCAACACAAAGAAATTGAAGAGAGCAATGTGTGCATCATGTGTATATGTATATCATTTTTCTCCTACATTTACAAGGAGATGTACACATTCTCACTCCTGATCCTGATAGATACTGTACCATATGTAATTACTAACACTTCATTTGAAAAGAAAAATAATCTGCAATTATACTGAGCAACAAAGAACAAACACTAGTGGAGTGACGGTACATAGTTGGGGGTAATTGCTACACATAAAATCTATGAGAGTCATAAGCTACATGATACTACCTGTTTAACTTTAGTATGAAAGATGCAATGAATTTGAGACTAACATCTGATAATTATCCACATATCATTATTAACATTTATGAGTAATAATCACTTGTAATTGCATGATAACAATGGTACATGTACATGTACCTTCCTCATTGAATGTTTGAAAAGCAATGATTGCTCACAAAAAAAAAAAAAGATAATGTCTAACTAAAAAAGAGAAAGAAAACAATATATATCGTCTGAGGTGGAAAAGCAAAAGCGATTTGAAATAACACTACACACGTAATACAAAATAATATCAAGCTATATACTTGTGTGTGTGAAAAAGTGAAAATTTCTGAAACTCTGGTTGCTTTTGTCATACTAGTTTTAAATGTTCAAAACTAGTAATATAGAAAAGAGAGGAAGGTCAAAATGAATGGGTCAAGTATGATGATTTTACTCACACAAGCAAACCAGCAAGAATTTATATCTATCAAATAATATTTTCAAAAGTAGATCATTCTTGTGTTCATACATACATGTATGTACCAACCTCTAGTTTGCATAAAATGGTAAAGTTTCTCAAAGCAATACATGCTCATGTTAAAAGAAATTGTGCATACACGTACAGCCAATGTTTTGCATTACAATAATTCATTATGGCCGGTATTCCGATAGCGAGGTTTAAGTTAACCCTGGTCTAAATCTGTGGTTTAAGTACGGGTAGCCAAAAGCGCCAAACCTTCATTCACAATGAATAATTGTTATGTTAACTGCTCTCTTTTCCCATGCTCTAATAATGTAGAAAACTATTCAGGTTTTCATTCCGAGACAGTTTTAAATAATATGAGTACCATACGTGCTGGTAAATTAAACATCGACTGTCATAGATTCAAGCCTCTTTTGGCTTTCCATACTTAAACCACAGGTTTAGACCAGGGTTAACTTAAACCTCGCTATCGGAATACAGGCCTATGAGTTTATTATTGAAGAACAAAGACATGGTAAACAACACAGACACAAGGTGATATGTTACCACAAGGTGATATGTTACACAGAGATTGGTGAATATGAAACATTATTACTATTCAGCAAGAACTTTTGTGGGAGTATACTTGGAAAATCGGTCTAACAAGTTCCTAGAGAGATGCCAAAAAGGTCAATTGCTTTTGAGGAGAAATATCTCTTTCAGACAACTAGCCCGGTTTACTAATATATTCACATTAATGTGCGTTTCTTGCCAATGAACGTATTTCCGTAGTATTATTTTCTTGATTAAATGGAGTGGTAACATTTGGACTACAATACTTGGAATCCGGTTAGCATACATTATTTGTTGCTATGTTGGGCAAGCCTCAGGCAAGGTTTCAGGTTGTCAAGTACAACCTTTGTGTTGGAGCCTGGAGGTATGCATAAAATTTGCATCTATCAGTAAACATACCTATTGTCTATTTCCTTGGCAATGTTTGTCTAAATTAATTTTCGAAACTTGTGAGCAATTCAAAATTTCATTGCATCATCTCGACTTATACACTACTCCCGAAAAGTTACATGTAAGGATCACTAAGTATTCGGACAGATCTTTATATGAGGTTATAATTTTTTATGAAAATACCAAAATTTATGCAAATATCAACCGTCTGTCTTGCATGATATGGAATATATATGGGTACATGAGGGATTTTAGTTATTACAATATTGATGTCTCATTTTGTCCTGTTCCACTTCATGTCCTCAAAAGTGAAGTCACAGTTAACTGAAACAGTTAATAGTGATCCCTAACTTTTTAGTGGTGTTCATCTGTATCTGGAGTTATCAAGGGGGGGGGGGGGGGGTCCATCCTCAGTTCATAAGGACAAGTATCATTCTAGAACATCTCAAACTTCTACAATCATACTTCAAGTGTGTCATATAATTGCAGAAGTTTAAGGTGTTTTAAAATCATTTTTTCGCTTCCAAACTAATGGTGGCCAAACACCCCCTTAGTTACTCTACTACATGTACATAATGATAAAAACAAAACATTCCAGGGAATAGAAGAGAAAGAAGAAAACGAAATTCCTAAAATAAAAGAACTAATAAAAATTGTGCAGGTTCATGCAAGTATGAATTATAAGGTGAATTCTCTTGGGCTAAAACAGGGCAAACAGGGACTCCTGGGTGAACAGCTAGACAAACTTCAGACTATTAAAGATTCCATTCTCATTTTTGATGAGTGAGATGGATCACTCTAGATGGACCATGTTACTTCATAAATCTTCCAATATGACAAAGAAACAAAAAATGAAAGCAATATGATTATAAGCAGATCTAAATGGATTGTAGCCCGTATTCCAATAGCGGGGTTAAACTAACCCGGGACAAAGCCATTGTTATTTAGGCCACGGCTTTTCAAAAGTTAAACCAATGGTCTAAATAACAATGACTTAGACCTGGGTTAAGTTAAACCTTGCTATCAGAATACGGGCCTGTAAGCTTTGTTCATCCCCATTTTTCCCCTCTTTACATTACCTACATGTACAGAAAAATGCATGCAAATACGGCAAATGGATTGTTTGGAATGACGATGGGATCTTAAAACATATGCATTTTCATGATTTCAAACAGCTGAAATATGTCCCAACAAAGTTATATAAAAAGTATCTGATAACTGGATTAACCAGTACTAGTACTAGAGTCCAAACACGACTGTAAGTTTGAATCAAAGTTCCATTAAACTGGACCTTTACGTTACAGCTAAATCTCTGTATCTGTCCATGACGTGCAATCACCAACATCTGGTTATCGTGTACGTATAGATTATGTACTGATATAAGTTTTGGGAGAGATGGCGCTTCAGATATTACTTTGTGAGCTGCAGTAAATGCAGTTTTTAAATAGTAAGTTAGAGCATGTTCATAGTTTGTTTGAATAAAAATCAACTGAGAATTGTTATCGTGAAACAAAAATAACAGACAACGTCGCTTGACAAAAATGATAACAACTCACACGCCGCACACAATACCGTATCGAGCACCAGAACACTCCATCCACCCCACATTTTCTAACTAACATACACATATACCAGAATACATACATCTTCGACTAAGTTCTCATAATTTCGTACATGTTATATTTAGGCAATTTGTGAATATGGCATTCTTGTGAAATAGTCCAACCCTCCACAAACTTGTGTTCAATTAGTCAGCAGCCAGGGAACTCACTGATCTCCGATTTCCTTAACGTTACTCGTAAGACTTCGTCCACAAAATGTGCGAGGCAAGGGACTGTAGTTCGATTATATCCAACTTTCAACCAGGATTCATGAATATTAACGTTTTAAATCTGGTATCTTACATTTTACGTTAGTCAGCTATCCTGAGGGCACGTAAGATAAAAATACAATGTAAATATAATTTATCTTGGATGTATACCTTGGATGTCGATGTAGGCATAAAGTTATACTAAACTTATTTGCCCCTCTGCGTCAAATGTAAATGTCAGTTTGATAAAAGAGAATTATAACATAAAGTGTAAAATGTCAAATGAAGCCCGAATAGGAAGCTAGATGGCATCGAGCTAGAGTATAGGGACTGGAGCGGTGGCTTATATTTTATTTCACGATTTGGCCATGAATACCGCAACTCATTTCACATCATTTCTACATCCTAAATCTTCAGTTTAAGTAACTTAATTCATTAACATAATAAAGTAACTTGTAATGATATGAGTATTATGATTATTATATTAGTACTATTAACTCTCTCACTCAGTCTGATCTCTTACATTCTCAGAGTCAGTCACTCAGTGACAAATTAACCTAAGTTTTATTTTTAGCTAACCAACGTTAGAATTTAGATGTGCACTCACCGTGACCATCAGCAGAATTTCAGGTAAACGCCACTCGCACCAGATGGACAGGAATTATAAAATAATCCACGTTAATAATATTGGACAGGCCTGCAGATTATTCATTCAGGTGACATAACTTAAATTCCTCGGGCTCGACTCAGTCTTGGCAGTCTTGTCATTCACGAATCAGCTGCGAATATTAATACACAGTGCTGCGGGCCGGGGCGGCGCGCGCGATCGAGCGAGCTTAGCGCCAGCCAGCTAGCTAGCCGCAGAAATTTTTTTACACACATTTCTAGCAGTGTGTTTTTCCGGGTTGTGCTATCGGTCGTCTTTAGAGGGCGACAAAATCTTTTTGGTTTTCCCACAATCCTGTTCGCAAGAAAGGCGTGTAGCAAATCTACGTAGTTTTTGAGGAACCTACGCCAGGAGATTCCCCCAGCATCGTAGGCGCGACTCGCCGAGAAATTCCGGTGTGTAGATCTTGTACGTGTGATCAACCGGCTGCACTACTGTTGTGGAAGATCTCTTCGATTCACTCACCAATAGCCATCAAGATGTCGGAATTCTTTGAACCTATTCCACCTGAAGATAAGGTGAGAAATATCATGATTTTTAAATAGTAGTTATTTAAGAGGAGCTATGAAGTCTATTTATCTGGATAAATTGGAATCTAATGTTCACAATTTCTTTGTAAAAATTACTTCCTGCTTTTCAACGTAAACAGCCCTGCACTCATGTTACACAGCCTTCTCTCCACTGCACTCCAGTCAAATCGGGCAGCTGATCTTGACGTGGTGAGATGCAAATGGGGCGGTGACAGGAATGGTTTATATTTTGTTTATTCAATTTCATAGACATTTACCTTTTCCATTTTCCCTAATCATGGCAACACATTAAAGGAGAACCCTGGGACAGAAAAATCTTGTTTTGAATTTGATTCAAAGCGAAAAAAAAAGGTACAAACAAATATAGTTTTATAGACAGAAAAATCTGACTCTCGGAGGTTTT
The DNA here is from genome assembly GCA_036244855.1 of Temnopleurus reevesii. Taxonomy (NCBI): domain Eukaryota; kingdom Metazoa; phylum Echinodermata; class Echinoidea; order Temnopleuroida; family Temnopleuridae; genus Temnopleurus; species Temnopleurus reevesii. The sequence goes on along the minus strand of BQKZ01001826.1, from coordinate 100,406 downwards.
TTTTAATGATTTCTGATTTTTGGTGGTGCCCCCTCCAGAGAGTCAGAAAACGCCCCAATTCAGCGTGTGATATATGCAGCGTGTAGTGCAGGTTGTTGAAGTGATAATAAAAAATACACAGCGTTAATGGGAGAAAGGGTGCTGCCGCGCACCCTCACGAAAATAAGCTAACTTACGTCTATATGATATACAATTAACTATGAATACGATTAAAAATATATATTCTTTAAGATTACCTTGAAGGTTTCCCAAAAAAAATAATTAAAATCCGTGTTTTCCGCGTGAAATCAGAGGGCACCACAGACGGCTTTTCGATCCTAATTGATTTTTACACACGTATGAACGTCAGCCAATCACAGTCGTCTTTCTATATATCGAATTCATATTCATAATGTTCAGGTGACCGAGCTCGATACCTCAACACGACGTCGACGAGAAAGCACATCGCTCTCGTGATTTGCATACAATGAATATTCATAATCGATCGACTTTTTGAGGTCAAAGGTTAATCGTCAGCCAATCAGGGAAAGTCTTTTTTTAAGGTTCGATCGGACTTGTTTTGAGCCGGCGAGAGCTGAGATTTCACGGATATTGCCCTAATATTTAATTTTAGAGATTCAAATGGAATGTACGTTTTTACATCTTTATAACATTATCCCATGATTAAACATTTTGTTTAATCGAAAAAATGGAGGTTTACACCATTTTTCATGATTTTTATCGTGATTTTTGGTGGCGACCACCATTTGCCGAGGGTATTTTTAGCTTCATCACAGGCGTCTCTAGGGCCGTTATTGAGGAAGGATGCGTAGCCAGGCGATAGCCTCAGCGGGGCAAATCCTGATCGAAATAGACCCGTTTTATCGGTCTAAAACAAATATTGAGATAAAAAAGTTTGAGCTAGCCAGCAGTGGCACTGATGCCGATGTACACACGAAGGGACGTTTTAAGAACGAGGCATCTCCATACTCATGGCTGGATCCAAAAGTGCATTAATATAATTAATAGCACCAAAGTTTGAACAGAATTGGACCATGAATACGAAAGTTTGACTTTTAGCAAATTTTATAAGCATTTTGTTTGTATTTTCTGACAAATGTACAGGTATGATACATGTAAGCTTTGTTTTGTCAGGCAATGTCTAGACTAGGTTCATTAAAGGGGAACTACACTCAGATGTTAAATTGCTATCATTAAACAAAGAAAAATAAGATGAACAAACTGTGAAAATTTGAGCAAAATCG